>CAUYSK010023999.1:0-27100 GCA_963575035.1 Avahi laniger | reverse complement strand
CTTGGCCTCTCAGAATGCTAGGATTACAGGCGTGAGCCACCATGCATGGCCTTCATTTCTTTTTTTTATTTCTTTCTTTTTAAAAATTTTGTCTTTGCGGCTAGACATAGTGGCTCACACCTGTAATCCTAGCACTCTGGAAGGTGGAGACAGGAGGATTGCTTGAAGTCAGGAGTTTGAGACCAGCCTGAGAAAGAGGGAAACCTCATCTCTACTAAAAATAAAAAATTAGTGGGGTGTGGTGACGCTCACCTATAGCCCCAGCTACTCGGGAGGCTGAGGCAGGAGGATATCTTGAGCCCAGGAGTTTGAGGTTAGTTACGGTGAGCTATGATGATGCCACTGCACTCCAGCCAGGGTGACAGAGTGAGACTGTCTCAAAAAAAAAAAAAAAATTGTCTTTGAAATCATTACTGAGATAACAGATGGCACTAAGAATCTTTGTAAAAAATAAATTATTGCATTGGTGACACATCAGCCATAAATAGCTGAATAATCATACTCAGCAGGAAAAAGATTATTTTGCAAGCAACCTCTATTTTAGTTTTGGCAAAATTCAATTTAAAAGTAATCCCTAAATATGCACCATTTCAGTGAATACAGTATCATTTTTAAAATGTAATTTAAAGAAAAGTAAACATTAGGTTCTAGTATTCTCACAGCAGTAAAATATGAAAAATGATTTAAATAAGCAACAATGGAAACACTTCTGCAGTTGAGGTTACAGATAGGTAAAGAAGATGGGAAATAGTTTGTCTCATTAAAAATCTCAGGGATAAGGTTGTTTATTGAAGAGGGTACAGAAGTTCCTCTACCTTCATAAAACTCCCGTGAGGAATCATTAGTAGCTCTTAGTGTTCATCAGACTGAGAGAAGCACAGGAAATTCAGACCTAGTTTGAGTGGAGATTACCATCTGGTAATTGAAAGTAGTGGTAAATAGAAGAGATTTCAAATGGAGTCGATTCCTAGGATGAAAGTTTATTTGAAGAGTTTTAGTGTTGTGTATACATGTGTACATGGTTCTTTGCTAACAAATAAAAAAAATTAAAAATTGGATGAATTTGAAAATTTCCTGGGAAATTGATTTAAAGTCAGCCCTTCTAAAGTTGTCTGTGGTACCATCTGTAAGAGTAGAACTGGAAGCAAATGTATCACTCTCTTCCCATTTTTCCTGCTTCTGTGGAGCAGTGGGAAAAGGAGAGCACAGTAGTTGATGATGTGTCCTGCAGAGATGGGACCAACTATTAGAGCAGGAGTTTTGAGATTGGAAATGAGCAGGGATGGAGGTCAATATATATTGCTGAAGGCCAGAGCTACAGGAGAACAGCCGTCTGGGCAGACAAAAGTGACACAGATTTCCAAGTTAAGGGCCCAGAAACAACTAGACAGGAAAGGCAGCACAGAGCATAACCAAAATGCTAGAATGCGACGATCGCCCTAAAGAAACCTTCTAGCTAATATTCATAAGCGCTTCCTTCAGATCAGGGAACTAATGCTGTCAGAATCCCTGAGCCATTGGTGAGATAAAACAAATAATTATAAATTGGCGGAAACGTAAATACAAGGAAGATAAATGTTCAGGGTCCCTTTCTTCACCTAACTCCCCACTGAGCTGTGTCTGTCAGTGGTTCTCAATATTAACTGCACACTAATCGTCCTGGAAAGGTTTTAGAAAATACCTGTGCTCTGCCCCACACCAAATCAATAAGACAAAAATCTCTGGGAGGCAGTCCCCAAATACCAGGGTATTTTAAAAGCTTTCCAGGTGATTGTGGAGTCTACCAGGAGGGAGAAACTACAAGTCTGTGTGGATTATGAAACACTGTGAAATTATCCAGTTAATCTTTACGTGATTAGACAAATTCATTTCACAAATGTTCAGTGTGTCTAGATGCTGGGGAGCCGAGGGAAGGGGGCTGGGAGCAATGTAAAATATTTCTACATTGTTAGGTCATTAGCGTACAGACGGCCCCTAGAAGATGTGACCTTGGGTGGGACAGTTTTCTTCAGCAAAGGCTGAACGTGCGGTAGAGAGTGAACAGGGGAGGAATGTCTTCTGCAGCGATCCTTGCAGCCAGGCAATGAGCCCGTCATTTCTGAAAGGGGATCCAGCCAGCAGCTCTCAGAAAATCCTCTGGGGTCCACGCCACGCACCTTCAGACCTGTGTCTTTTTGTAGGGACCAGGACTCCAGTGGACCTCGCTTCCAGGGCTTGGAAGAGGGTATGATTTAGGAGAGGAAAATTAAAAACACAAGTCGTATCCCCTGCTGCTGTAGCTGGTCTTGGGGCTGGGACGGATTCTCATTTTCCCTCTCCTGTTGTCCGTTGTGGGTCGGCCTTACTCACAGCCTGAACCTCTGCTGATCTGAGTGGCTAACCTGTGGCATGACCAAGGCCTCCATCCCTAAGAGACTTGGCCCCTGGTCACTAGGCCCTTCTCAGACCAGAATTGCTGCAGCTGTTCATTTACCATCAAATTTGGGCAAGGGAAAAACTAAGAGGGACCCCAGCAGATACCCACGTGCCAAGCATATTCCTTCCCGCTCCCATGGTGTAACAATAGCCCTGTCCTTCTGATGATTGGGGTCAACCAGCCTTCCCAAGGTGATGGTTGCTCTTTCTGGCTGCTGGTGCCTTGGAAACCCACAGAGCCAGAGTTTGGGGATGAGTGAGTGAGTCACTGGGACTGACGCATTAGTTTCCAAAGGTTGCAGTAACAAATTGCCCCGAACTGAGTGGTTTAAAACAACAGAAATTTATTCTGTCACAGTTCTGAAGGCTAGAATCTGAAATCAAGATGTTGTCAGGGCATTCTCCTGCCAAAGGCTCTAAGGAAGAATCCTTTCCCTGCCTCTTCCGGTGGCTGCCAGCAGTCCTTGGCATTCCTTGGTTTGCGGCAGCGTGATTACAATCTCTGCCTCCATCTTCACGTGACCTTCTCCCCTCCATGTGTGTCTGCCTGTGTGTCTCTGTATTCAAATTTCCAACTTCTTATAGGGATATGAGTCATTGGATTTGGGCCTATCCTAATCCAATAGGACCTCATCTTAACTTGATTATATCTGCAAAGACCGTATTTCAAAATAAGATCACATTTGCGGACACTAGGGGTTAGGACTTCGTCCTATCTTTTGTGGGCACAATTCAAGCCTCAACAGATGTTAAGCACAATCATTTCCTCTTCCGACTTTGGTTCCTGGACCCATGTGTTCTACCTCTTAGAGACATGGCATGACATTATATAAAGGTCTTTGATTTAAATTACATAGTGTCCTAACGTATGGTATCCCATCCTTGTACAGTGTTGTTAAGTACCTGTTCCCTGGGTCTCTGGGTGGTGGTTTGCATTAAACCAAATAGGACGTGTGGTGCTGGTCTTTTCCCCACAAGCACACTCTTGTGTGTTTAATATTTTTTGGGTTTTTTCTCCTATGGAAAAAAAAGGCTGCCACCAAAAACTGCTACCACTAACTCCTCTCTCTTTGTAAGATATCTTTCCTTACTCAGAGAATAATAAAAATCACCCAGAAATGTGAATGTTCTCTCTTTTAAACAAAGAGGAGCATTTTGTTATAAACATTGCCATTTTCTAAGTGCCCTTCATTCAAGTATTTTTTCCTCCAGAACTCTTCTTAAAGTTCTTTGAAAGGTGTATCTTTTAGTTTTCCTTTTGGGTTTTATACAGTATTTATAATTGAAACAATAAATAGCTTTTTTAAAAAAGGATGAAATAATGCCCAAGATTGGGATTTCCAAGATTGGGATTCCCAAATGTTAAGAGTCTATATATGAGCGTGTAAACCCACTTCTCTTGAAAAGACAGCACAGTATCATGCCATGTTCCAGTCAGCCTAGTTGTACTAACTCCACCCAGAGGCCAGGAGGTTTCACAATGACCCAATGGCCAATTAAATGCTTTCACACTCATGGTTTATTGTGAGGCTTTCGCATGCCAACAATCATGCAAATATATCCAGCACACACAGGCAGTGATGAGAGGGGAAACGAACTGCAACCGATACCTTTGAGAGACCAGTGTGCTGACTGATGAACCAGGCAGGTCTGGTTTCCCTCAAAATGCCAGGGGTGGAGGTGGTGGCAATGGGGGTGCAGGTTGTTGCCCTTCTCCCAGCAGATCTTCCAGGGCCACCGCCAAGGGAAAGGAGGCCTCTAAGTTCTCATGGGTAAAGCTTCTGCGGGCATCTAAGCCATGGTCAGTTTCTGGGTTGCTTTTATGGCCCTGCCCAGGAGGGTCAATGGTTGTTATCTTAGCCACCTTTTGGCTTCACTTTCTTTCTGGTGGGTTCTCAGCGGTGCTGGCCACAGCAGGTGTTACTGTATCACCTCAGTCTACCACACCTGTGCTTATCACTTTGAAGGGTCAGCAGTTTCACTGTGAGTGAGTCACTTGTCGTAACTGACTCCATTTTGAGACATTTAGAATCACAAAACATTATCGTACGTCACACAGCCATTCCTACACGTTGATCATAATGGGATTGACAAATCTTGCTTTCCTCACAATAAGTATAACCGATTTTGAGGAATTCTGCCCACTGTGCCCGTTTCTGAGAAATTGGAACAGTGGGTGTGCAGTATGTTATCTAACCAAAAGTATGCTATCAAAAGAGTGTTAGTGGATTGACACTGTTCTTAAAATTATTCTTCAGAGATCCTGTGTTTTTCCTGATTAAACTTTTTCTTAGAAAAGCCTTGAAATGTATTTTGAGTGAATAGAAATGCTGCTCACTTTCAGTCTGAGAATAATTTAATTTTTGACTTCCCCTAAGCTTCATTAGGTTTTCCTTTTTTGCTGACTACCTAAATTTAATGGGATGTTTTTCTCCCTCTAATTCAAAAGTGGTAGAAGTAAAACAAGCAAAGTCAAGTTGTAATTTAAATACTGCCCCTAATTAAATGTTATTAAATAAATTAAATATTTGTTCAACCAAATATGTTAATACTACTTTCGAGAAATATAGTATTCGATGGAAGAGAACTGAAGTAACTAATCAAGAAAATGCTAAAGAGAGACCAAGGTTTGAAGTTACTACATTACTGTATATCTAACATACTTTTACTGAGAACAGAAATTTAATGTGTTAGACTATTGTTCTGTTTTCTCTTTTAATAACAATAAATGCTTAAACTATTTAGCTCAAATAGGGAATGTTGTCCTCCTTCCTCTTCTTTACCATACAAATTTTAGTTTTTAAATATAGAACTCATCTTTTTTTGTTCATTCCCTGCAACTCAATACATGGGCCACAAAATTCTTGCTAAGACTGTTGGCAAAATTGTTAGAGATGTTTCCTATTTTTTAAAACATTTATGTAATTGTGAATTTTAAGTGCCTTGTTAATTTGAAAATTGTCAAAAATGTAAGGAAAATGGGAATGTAGAAGTATTCATCAAAATTATATTAAATTGTGTTTATATAATTGTTATTGTATCGCAACAAGCTTTTAGCACAGGACAGGCCATTCTGGCCAAAGTTGAACAATGATGACCTTTATGAATATTAGATCCCAGGTGGTTCCCCAAAGCCTCCTCTCCCACAGTCCCTTTGTTGCTCCATCCCAGTGTTCTCCGTCCAGCCTTTCTGGTCTCAAGTCACAAATTGAAGTGTCCTTGTGAGGTTTTAGTCATTTAGACATTTAGGATCACAAAACATTATTATACGTCACATAGTCATTCCTACACGTTGGTCATAATGGGATCAAACGTGCTCATGGCCGAAGAAGGACTAGACATACGAAAGCAAGGCAAGCACAAAAATGAGTTTATTGAGGAGAGAAAGATAGGATTGTAGGGCAAGAGCAAGATACAGGTTTACAGAGCACGATACATACTCCACAGATGACAACTGACCAATTGTTGCAGCAAAAGGAAGGGGCCAAAAAGGCCTGGTTATGGTCTGTGTCTGGTTTTATAGTGCCTAGGTTGGGACCTCCCTTGTGGTTCAGAGGTCACCGTGGAAGCACTTTGATTGGACAGTTCGGGGTTGCATGACCTGAGTCTTACTGCACATGCAGATCTCCCATGAGCCTCTCCGAAAGCCCATTTTGGAGATGGTGGATTGCAGCAGCACCCACTTTCATCCCTAGGAGACTCAGAATCCCTCACTATCTACCTAACATCCTTACATGGATTCTTCTCTTAGTCCTCAAAACTTTTTCTTTGGCTAAACACACTCATACATAATCTACATCTCATGGAAATTGAGAACTAGATATTGCCCACGGAGCATTTGGCATGTTGCCTAGTACATAAAACTCATTCAATAAATACAAACAGTCACAGGCTATCTTAATACTATTATTTAATTAAGTTGTTTCTCATCAACCATAATTAGTAGGTATTCTTATTTTCCATGCCTAAAATGCAGAGACCAAGGAGCTCAGATATTAATTAACTTCCCCGAAGTCACACAGCTATTAAGGAGCAGAAACTGGGGTTTTACTCTAGTGCAAGGGCTTTCTTCAGCTTTCCAACTAGTAAGAGTAATTCACATCGAAGTACGACTGTGGGTAGACTGAATCCTCCAGGGATATTTGCCTTTCACAAATAACAGCTTGTTAATGGAGGTAAATGTGGCATTTTTTTGAGGATTGTTTTATTGGGGAGACTTTCTTTTATTCCTTCTGTGCATTCAGGACCAGAAGTTTGCTGAGCCAGTTGTAACTATTCTAATTAATGCAGATGTAGGGTCTAGGAGAGAAAGCTTCCCCTTTGCCCTTTGAAGGTTTGCTGAAAATGAACTTAAAATAAGAGAAAAAGGCACACAAAATTTATTTACTGTACATGGGGGGAAAACTATAGGAGAGTGATTACCCAACAACCCAATGAGGTCCAGAAGCTCATGTACTCTCTTTCATAGGCAAGCGGGGTGGGAAATGCAGGGGATAGTAAATGATTATTAGGGAGAGTGAATGCACCCAAGAGAAAGAAATTAACTTGTAAATGATTTTCTTGGAATTTGAATGAGCCGGAGAGATGATCCTCTCTTGAAAAAGTCTATGTGTCTTCTTTAGAAAAGATAATTAGATTTAAGGGAGGGAAGGGGAAGGGAGGCAACTATGTTCTCTTTGGCAGATCTTGTCTTGAGGTACATAAGGGAATATCAGAGCTCAGCAGATTCTTCCAGAATCTGCTGACCAGCCAGGGCCTTTTAGGAAAAATAATCAACATGCCAAGGTGTCATATTTTAGGGTGAAATTCCCTGAGTTCCTTCCTAGAAGCCATAAGGAATTGTCAATGGAAATGAACCCAAACTCCATAAAATAATTTAAAGAAATTTATTCTGAGCCGATTATGTGCGATCATGGCCCAGAGAGCCATGGGTTACAATTTGGTTTTATACATTTCAGGGAAATAGGAATTACACATAAAGCCATACATAAATCAATACATGGAAGGCGTACATTGATTTAGCCCAAAAAGGCAGGATATCTCGAAGGGGGATATTGCAGGTTATAGGTGGGTTTAAAGATTCTTTGATTTGTAATTGGTTAAAGAAATGGAACTTTGTCTAAAGGCTTGGGATGTTTTAAGTTAAGATAAGGAGATCTGTTAATCAGAGAAAAGCCTCCGGACGTATACTGGATGTATCCCCATACTTAAGTGATCTGAGGACCTGTAGGTGTGGTTCAGACCCTTCCGGGTATAGCCCTAGAACTTGTTGATGAGTTACAAAGGATATCTCCAAGCAGGGAGGGGACATGTCCCTTCTCATGGCCAGCAACTCAGTTTTAGGGTATTCTTGGGGCCCCCTTGGCCAAGAGGGGATCCATTCAATCAGCTGGGTGAGCTTAAGATTTTATTTTAGTTCACAGAATAAACAAATAAAAAAACTTTGAAACAAGCCCACAAATTTGATTTTTTGTATTGAAGTAAATGTAGTACTTCCTATTTAATATTCCACAATTGCTTTTTTCAATTATGAACCAAATTTTTAAATTTTCATTTTTAAAAATTTCAAATTTAGCAATATTCTTTACAAATTTATTTTCATCCGTGCTGTAGAACTCTGACCAGTTTACAAAATATAGCACAGCTAAAATTAACAGTCACCTTCCTATTTTTACCACCCAAAATGGTGATAATGGTTTCTCTCAGTTTGAAGAAACATCATTATTTGATTCAGAAACTATTGCATTCAGCAGTTTTGAAACAAGATTAATTTTTGTCAGTTTCAAAATAGTTAAAAATCAAGGCTCATAAGGGATAATGCATTTCAAGGGAAAATAATTTACATTTCTAAATTGAACCCATTGCCAATCCTTCTGCTGGCAGCCTTTCCATCGGAAATCTATATTTCTCAGCCCTTTCTCTCCAAAATTTTTTAAATACCACCTTGTAAAGTTTAAAAGAAAAAAAATAATCAAAAATGTTAGTAAAAAAGGAAATCTATATTAATGAAAAGACATTTAAAATTAGTAGAATGTTATGTATATGTTTATTTATTTTTAACTAAATTATCTGACCATTTGAGTAGAGGTGGTTTTCTAAGATTTCACTTTATCTATACTTGTTATTTATTATGCTATTATTTCTTAATTTAGTTTGATTGAAACTATAAGAGAAAGTGAACAGACACGGAGAGTGATGGTATCTGTTTACTCTGACATACGTTAATGCACAGTTCTGCGTCTTGTACACATGTTCTGAATGTGTGTGCATATGTGTGACATGTAGCACATGTGTATGTATATACAAATAATATGAAGTTTGAATTTAGCTTCACAAAAAATGTTGTAGGGGAGGAAAAATAATTTCCTCTTTACCCTTCATAGTGCTTAGTTGTGAGGGACTCCTATAACAAAAGACAGATTAACAAGAGAAAAACAAACAGAAGTTTAATAACATGTATACCTCATGGCTACATGGGAGATACTCAGGGAGAAGTGAGTAAATCTTAAAGGTGGCTTTGAATTTAGGCTTCCATACCAAGGTCCACTGAAACAAAGAAAGAAGGTTGTGGGGAAGGCTCAGTTATGGGGAGGTGACCAGGAAAGCACCTTAAAATACAGGTAAGGTTTGTTGTGCAGATAAGAATCTCTGGGGATTTAATCTTCCTTCTCTTCCTGGTGCTGAGAGGAGACACTCTTACAAATGGAAATTTCCTTTATAGATGTAAATTTTCTTTACAGAAAATGGTAACTTCTACTCTGATTTCAGAGTTTCTCCTGTGTCTACAGTTTCTGAAAATAACCAGATCAAAATAATCCTTATGCCAATGAGGTATATTTTGGGGTGGTATATTCTGGTCTCCTACAGTTATATTTTGGGGTGGCATATTTTGGTCTCCTACAACATATACAAAAATGTTTTAAAAATAGAGGACAGTTTAAACTAAAAATTTTCGTTGCCTGCTTAACATAAAAATCACCAAATGTTTGATATTTATTTTGAGAGCAGAACGATTTTCATTTATTTTTGGACTAGTTAAATATAGTTTCTTGCATATATGTTTATACTTGATGCTGTTGGGCACATTTACTAATAATCAATAAAATTACACTAAATATGGAGAAATTGAGTTACAAATTGCTTGTAAAATACATTTACTTGTTTATGCAGCACTGGAGAGCATGGAAGGATATTATTATAGAGACAATGTTTCTGTGGAAGAATTTCAAGCCCAGATAAATGCAGCCTCGTTGGAAAAGGTCAAACAATACAACCAGAAGCTCAGGTATGTAATGGGCCAAGTTTTTGTTTTTTAAATAAGTCCCCATTTGTTGCCTGCTGCGCAGAGAAGAGCCAAGGTACCCAGACAGTCAGGGGTTACAGTGGAGAAGGAGTTTTATTCTGCAGAGCACCAAGTGGGGAGACAGGAGAAATTTCTCAAATCTGCCTCCCGGAGAATTTGGGAGACAGGGTTTTTAAGGCTAGTTTAGCAGACAAGGAATTAGGTAATTAGGTTCATTAATTGGGGCAGAATTATAGGGGTATGGAAGTCATCTTCTTGTGTTGCTCCAGACCCTGGGGTCACAATTCCAGTTGAGTCGGTTTCTTGGTATGGGACGCTGGTCTGGGTGGGCCAATCAATCCACTGGAATGCGGGACCTGGAAGATATCTTAAAGACTACCTTTA
Organism: Avahi laniger; assembly: GCA_963575035.1. Lineage (NCBI taxonomy): Eukaryota > Metazoa > Chordata > Mammalia > Primates > Indriidae > Avahi > Avahi laniger. The sequence goes on along the minus strand of CAUYSK010023999.1, from coordinate 16,998 downwards.
GGTTTCGAAAAGGTGACGTGATCTATGGGGAAAGTTAAGGATCTTCACGGACGCCAGGTGGGTGGCTCCGGAGTGGCAACTAGAGAAGCAAACAGGGGGACAGTAACTAATTATTATCATTATTCTTAGCGAGGCCTTTACCATAGTTCTCGCCTTGCACCCCGTTATTGATTTGTGTAAAGGGCTGTTTCTCATATTTTGACAGAAACATATAAATAGGATTTTTGACATTATCCCTTATATTCGATTATTAATGGTGGTGTTTCTTTTGATATGTCATCTAAAAGACCACCAGGATGGCTAACTGGTAGAAAGGAGAGCTTTATTGGGTATATCAGTTTGCAACGCAGAAAGAGACAGTCTCTGAGAGAGTGCTCTCTCTTCTAAGAGGGGAAGGACAGACTGGGTTGTTTAATGCCTCACAGGGTTCCTATTACACGACAGAGTCACACATATTCAGCAGATTTGAGGGGACAGCTATGTGTATTTATAAGGGGAGTCAGGTGCATGTGCAATGATTAAACATATGTAACATATGTCCCATGTTTCCTTTGGGACAGGATTTTAGTGTTAAAATGAGATGAAATTTGGCTCTTTATGTCAAAAGGTGAACTCCAGGATGCAAAGATACTTTGTGTGCGGCCTCTAGAAGTAGTTTGTGGGAAAAGGATGTTTGTAAGGCTGGTCCTCTATCCAGTCAGGGCTGTGGTGGTCTGGGTTGTAAATCACAGTTCTGATCAGTTGCCTGATAGCCCCTATTGTTAGAGAGTCTAGCAAGAGTGTGGTTTTTCTTGTAGCCATAGGAATTTAGAAATTTGAAATTAGAAATTTGCCATGACAGGTGGGCCCTGAACCCTTGACCCGTAGGTAACTTTGTTTCTTTAATCTTAGGTTCCAACTTAGTTGATAAAGGGGCATCTATTTTGGTCTCTCAGATCACATATATAAAGTACTCTTATCGAGTGTTCGATATTTCAAATATTCTAATTCCTACATTTTTTTTCAAATAAAAATTATTAGGGAAAAGTATTTTTAAAATTTTATGCTAGTGTTGTAATTTCTGAAGAAGATAAAGAGAAGAGGTTAAATACATGGTAGACCATTTCCAGGGGAAGAAAAATCACTGACATATGTTATAGCGGTATCTCCTAGAAGTTTCAGTGGATTAAGGGTAAAATAGGTTTCTTCATGTTTCCTGTTGTGTTTATCAAAGTGTTTTACCTACGAAGTTCTCCACAAATGGATGGTTAATTACACTAAAGTATTTAAATATAGCTAGCAGAGAGAAATGGGGATGTGGCGTATCATTCACACCACTGTGAGTCTCTTTTAAAAAAACAGAAATATATATGCATATGAAACATATCTGGCAGGATATTTAACAACGATACTTTATTAAGAAAATAGCACATTATTAATTATATGATATCCTGTCCTCATAAGAAAACATCTTAATGTGTCTTTCTTGGAGAAAGCATTTTTTAAAGCACAAACTCCTCAGTACAAACTAGGTGCCCTTATCAGTGATTACCTGCTTCATATCCTTTGTGTTGTGAATTAGATTTCCTTTGCACAGGAAGACAGTTACCTTCCTCTTGACTTCCAATAACGCCTTCTCTTCCTGCTTGTTTCTCGGATAAGGTGTTAGTTTCTTCTTTAATTTTTCCTGTTACTCTGTAACCACAAGTACTTCTAATTGGCTCTTGGGCGGTCTGCTCTTGGTTTTCAGAGCTACAAGCCAACCCTGACCATTTCTTCAAAGGGGTTCTTACTGCCTGCCTTATCCCTAAAGCGACAGCCTTTCCTCATAACCCTAGTGCTTTTTTCACACTTTTACTGAAAACCGTTTCATTTTGGATATTCGTTTGTTTATTTACTAATCGGGCCTCAGAAAAAGCCTTTTTCTTCTTATCCTTACAACAAACAAACAAACAGACAAACTATTGTTTTATTAGAAAACATTCTTTAGATTACAAGTGTCAGAAACCAAACTGAAACTGGCATAAGCAAAATAATGTGTTGGCTGATATTATATAACAGAGATATGCAAGGGCTAGAACTGCTTCAGGCACAGCTCGATCATGGGGTAATAGGTCCTCAAGATACTGTTTCTGTCTCGCCTATTGGCACTTCTTTGCTCTGTGTGGGCTGCACTGTCAGGTGGGGTCATTTCACATTTTGGGTAAAGATGGCTCCTACAGACCACTATTACATTCTCAGAAGAGAAGGTGCCAACCCCCGGCCCGCACAACCCAGCAGAGGACCTGGGGAGGCACTCATCAGCTCCCTCCCAGATGGGCTCACCACCTCACGACTAATGCATTGTCCCAGTGAGCCAGGGCGAGGATGCTGGGCAGGCAGAAGCAGCGGGTTCCACTCCAGTGACAGAGATTACTCCAGAACAGCAAAGGATAGGCAGAAATAATTTCCTCTTTAAAAGAAAATAGAATGATAGCCATCATACCTACCAAATTTTAAAAACTTTTCAAGAGTCAATCACAATGCTAGGTGAGTTATGTGGATTATTTAGAAGCTCAGTGAGTTCCATGTTATCATTTCATTTTAAGGAGAACTTAAGTTCACCTGGATAATAAGTGGTAAAACCAGGATTTAAATCAAAGACTGTTTTCTCTTTAATGTCTGTATTTTTTGTAGTATATTAGGCTGTGTCAGTGAATGGAGTGAACATTAAACACTGAAAGCAAATTCTCTGTTACTAAGTTTTGGCATCAGGTATTATCAGCTGCCCCAGTTGCTCTGATTGTGAACCATCAGTCGTTCATTCACCCAGCCTTCATGAAGTTTCCATCCTTGTGAGAACGGGAAAGACAGAAAATGAACAAGGAAACAAATCCGTAAACAAAGTATCTCAGATAGTGAAAAGTGCAGTGAAGAAAATATAAAAACAAGTTGATGTACTAGGAGGCTGGCCATTTAGAGGGAGTAGTTAAGGATGACTTAAACATCAGGGGTTATTTGAACATTAGCCTGAATCACAAGGAGACAGCTTTTCCAAAATCTGGAGGAAGATCCTTCCAAAAACAGCAGAGTGATGCATACAAGCCATGGGGACAAGCTTGTCATATTTGAGGACGACAGAGCAGACCAGTAGGATGCCAGCACTTTGAGAACAATGATGCACGTTGAGGGAGATGGGCAGAGGCCTGACTGCGTTGGCTGCAGCCCATCGTAAGAGGCTGGGATTTTATCATAAGAACAGTGGAGAAGCCACTGGCAAGGTTTTACTGAATTACTGCCGTCCATTTGTATTTCATTCATCTATTGCCAATAATAATAAAGACGGTTAAAGTTTTCACAAGGTAGTAGTGAAGCGAGGCGAGTCCAGCTGACTGGCGTGACCCCTCCTCCTCCAGTCCCCTGTGGACATAGGGACAGAGAAGGGCACCTGCGGAGGTTTGCCACGTGCATTGTAGCCCTGACACCAGCTGCCTGGAGACAACCTGGTTTACTTGTTACCCCCAGTGAACCAGATTGAGCTAGGAGAACTGTTTAACAGCTGTTTCTAAAATGTAACCCTCCTCCTGTGCCAAGTCAGATAAATTTCTTGATTGATTTCCTTCTACTTGATAAAAAGTAACAGCATAAAGTGTTTAACTCTGGAATTCCGTGCAAGGAATTCAGGAGGAAGGGCATTTTTATCCCCTTCCTCCACCATCCTCGGCCTGTTTTATTCTCTTTTCCTCTTTAGTGCATCTGGCCATGAGCCATCATCCCCAGCAGCCTCATTTTTCCTGGCCTTACTTAAAGGTAACTTATCATTACAGACTTTTTCATTTTTGTGCATCCTATTTATTGGCAGAAAGCACCACGCCCTGGTGACCAATGAGAAAAAATGTAAATGGAAACAATGCCCCTTGCATCAAAGTACTGCTTTCAAGTCTGAGGGCTCTAGATTATTATTATTTTTTAAATATCATTTTTAGTAGGAAGTAAATAGTAAAACAGAAAAACCAAAAAGAAACAAGTTGTATATTAGTTACTGAGATTTTTTGTGTGTGTGTGAAGTGACAGTTTCATACTGAATTTTTTAGTGCTTATGATTTTGGGTATCTAAATGCAAATTCATTGGTCTTTATAGGAAGAAAACAAGAAAACTTTTCAAAGCAAATGTTCTCTTATGACACGCCTTTGTGGATAAAGGATGACACATTTTCTTTAAAGAAAGTTTAAAAAGCCAAATACATATTTATGTAATAAGCACAAGGAAGATAGAGATTTTATTTATGCTAACAGGAAATACTGCACAAATACCAGTCTCAGAGCCATGTATTTCGGACAGCTTTTTCAACTGAGAAATGCCTCACCAGAATTATGCGTTTCCCTATTCTCATGATGGCACCTCTATGAAATGTGTCACTTCTCACTGCCTTTGCATAAAAAAATAATATGTCAGTGAACATGCTCTCCTGACGTGGGTGGATGTGAAGGACGGCATGGACTTATTGCCATTTCACGTCTTTAAGTACAGCTATGGGATGGCATGAGAAAGTGAAGGGACAGCTTGTACCCCCACCGCTGGGTGCAGACACATGTCCCCATCCCCTTCTCTTTCTTCTCACAGATCCCTCAATTCATAAAACACTGTTTCTCCTTCCTTGTTTGGGTAGCAAACAGTATATCCAAGTTCGAAATAGAAAATGTTATGTTCTATTGATAAGGATCTGTGGAAATTACCTTAAATCAACAAGAGTATGGGTTTAACTGAAAGTCTGAGAGAGAGAGAGAGAGAGAGGGAGACAATATTTATTAGCATACATTACTGTCTTTGTCCTTAAATTGTTTTCCTATTGAGAGCTGTAGCTTTTAGAGATATTAAGTAGTCTGATTTCTTTTTCAATTAGCCAGAAATATTCCAGAAACATATTTATCTCTTCTATGGCAGTTTTATATTTGTTTTCCACTCTTTCAGCAGAATTCCATTTTTAAAAAAATATCTTAAGACGCATCCATATTTTGGTTTCCCTAAGACTAAACTGTAAACCAAAAGTGTGTATTCAGTTCCTTTCTATTTGCAGGCTGAGACTGCAAAGTTGTCAGAGTTGTAAATTTTGTTTTATTTGAGAAGTAATTTTTCCTTAACAGGAGAAAACAACCAAGTCTGCAAAGAATTTGAATTAGTTTCTAATGGTTAAAAGTTTTGTAGATTTCTTCTCTACACATGGAATATATCAATAGGAAGGATCCACTCTTTACAAAATAGAGGTTATCCTTAAGTGCCAAATTTTTGCACAAAGTAAAACTAAAGGAACTGCTGGACACTTACATTCATTCAGCAAATACTGCATTATTACCAAGTACCAAGGACAGCGCTTCACATTGAAGACATCATAAGAGATAAGGTTGCTGCCTGCCAAGAACATCTTGTCTGTGGGTTCCGATAAATATTAAACAAAATTTTCACTAATGATTTCTAGCAATAAGTGAGCCAAGTTATGGAGGGAACATGTCAGGTGCTGTGCGTGTGTGCAAGATGAGAGTCAGTTGTAATTGGGGGTGGGGTGACGGTTGAAGGTTTCAGGAATAAGTTATTTGAGGAAGTGACCTTTCAGCTGAGATCTGAAAGAGGAGTCATTTAGGGGAGAGGGGTTGAGAGATAGTGATGCGGGGAAAGGGAGTTATTTTCTAGCAGAAGGAAAAGCATGCATGAGCATCCTGAAAGGGAATGAGTTTTCACAGGCTTTGGAGGCTCCATCCAAAAGGAAAAGAGACCCGAAACAGATTTGCCAACAGAATCACCCCGTTCCCTTCCTCTCCTTTATCATCCAGCTCTTCCTCAACGCCTTTAATCCAGCCTTCACCCTGGACATGCATTAGCTCAATTTCTTTGCCAAAATAGTACAATTGTTTAGGACCCCTCTCAAATTTATCCTCCTACAGGATGGCTTTAGTTATACCCTCCACTAGAATTAACCACCTTCTTCTTTAAAACCTAATAACCTCTTTGATTGCATTTGTTTTCGTCTGACTTGTGGGTTATTTGCCTGCCTTCGTCGATACATATCGAGGGCAACCAGGTCCTAGTTCCCCACCGTGCTTGGTACGGAGTACATGCCATAAAAATAGCTGAATTGAATTTGAAATGAAATGAATCATAATTACATTGGCCATCTTTTTGTAGTATTATCATTTTATTGAATTTATTCCAGTACTCAGTCTACTTTGTTTTATATCCAAAAAATTCCAGGCCCTTTGAAGGGTACAGGTGCTGACTCTGTTGGAGACTTCTCAAGAAAATTCATCAGCGTAGCCAAGGTTCATAAATTTCATGTGAGACAAGATCAGATAAAGTTGAAATTATAGTGACACTTGGAGAGCGGTATATCTCTTCTTTGTTTGAAAAATAGTATAACTCTATTAAACTTTGCCACCATTGTTTTATTGAGAATGTGATATAGCTGCATATACATTTATGCATGCAGTCTTATTTAATTTACCTGGATTATATTTATTCTTATTTGAATTCTTATTTGAATTCATTTGGCCTTGAGAAGTTGTAATTATAACTAATATTTATTTTACTTGCACCTTAAAGGAATTTTTAATGCAATTTTCAGATAAGGGCAACAATCAGATTAGAATTACTTAACTATGAGTATTCACATTTTTATGATGTCTTTCATTGTGATAATGTTTATAAAGATGAATAGATACTCTGGCTGACAAGTAGAAGCAGATAAAATCATCTTCAAAAAGAATTCTTGGAGGAGAATCACCTCTGTCTCAAAGCTAAAGAAAGCTATTGTTTTCACCAAAGCACAGGAGAGATCAAAGTACTTTGTGCTCAGAATTTCTTTTGGAATAAATGAAAGCTGGAAAGTGTCAAAGAGAAAATAAGCATACGCCAAGAGTCAGTGGGGGAAATATACTCTGTGAGGAAAAATTGTCAGTGCTTATGGAAGCAAGATTGATTTTTATTTTTAACTCTGCTGACTTTACTATCTGATCACAAGGACAATCACTCTTAAAAATATATTCAAAGTGAATTTTTTTTCCTATTGCTTTTGTTCAGTTCCTTTTTGCTGACGTTTCATAGTTCTTTTGTTTTACTGATGTACCATGGAAGATGAATGAATGATTATAAATTATCCTTTCAAAGTTTTACTGCTATATAGGAAATTTAGCTTGGGCCCAGAGCTTTTGATAGAAAATACATGATTTTTAACTAAGAAGAAATTAATGTGGATCTACTGAAACATTATTTGTATGAAGTACAGAGAATTAGGTTTGAAAACTTAGCTGCATGGTTAGATGGACCACCCAGCTTCGACTGAGGGCCAAGTTCTGTCTCATGTAGATTAGAGTTTGTGAAATTCTGTTGGTCATTTAGGAAAAAAATCAAACACATTTTCCTTTGGCTTTTGGTAGTTTCAGTCAGAATGACTTCAATTTCAATTGCCGTGGCCGATTCCTACCCATCTTTCCTGACACACCTCAAAATTTGCCCCTACCCGTGAGGTTTTCCTACCTTCCCTAAATTAGTCTTTTTCTTAATATTCCCTTACATGCTCTGTTATAGCATTTATTCCATTGAGTTTTATATGCTTTTTATGTGTGACTGTTTCTCCTTTTCACCTTTTCTTTTTCTTGTTGTTATATCCATTGCTGATGAGTATCTACTATAGATAATAAATGTTTGTATATAAATGCCCAAAAGTTCGGGCAAGCAAGCCAGGGCGCAAGGTATAAACAATGTCAGATTCCTGACCAACACGATGACTTAACAGACTACCTGGAGAATGGTATGGATTCTAGCATCTCTGTTGAATGGGTCTTGCCGACCACTCCCATTCTGTCTTAGAAACTGTTCCTTATGGTTTAACTATTTATTGTGCACTTATGTGCAAATACAGGAATCTGCACAGCACTGGGGATACAGAGATGAATCAGACAGTATGTCTTTGAAAATCTTAAAGGAGAGGAAGAATAAATGCAGTAAACAGGTTATTTTGAAATACTCTACGAAGCACGGTGGCTGAGGTCGCAGGAGGCACAGGGAGCACAGAGGAATAGCGTTTAGGAAATGCAGAGGAGTCCTGTGACTGCTGGCAGGCCAGGTGAAGGAGGCAGGAGAAGCTGTCCCAGTGGGAGGGAACATATGAGCAAAGGCATTGCCGGGCTGTGATGGGGCGAGGGGGGAAGGAAATGAGCAGGAGTTGGGTAGGAGCAGGTCACCAGGACCTCAGATGCCAGCCGAGGATCAAGGAACGTAAGCTCAAGCCTGAGAGGCGATTGGCTTGAGAGTCCGAAGTGGGCTGGGGCAGGGTGGGGGGATGCATTTTAAACTGTGCATCAGGGTGGTACCACTGGGGACACATTAGGGGTGAGGACAAGACTAGAATTAGAGAGACTGGCTAGGAAGCTTAAAATAGTTCAGGCAAGTGATAGTAAGAATGCCGAGCAGATAGAAATGGAGACGGAATGGAAGAAGAAGGCAAAAGGGTCTGAAATAGCTAACGTTCATTGTTACTTGAAAACAAAAGAAAGTGTCTCTGGCGTCTGACTCTGCATCAAACTCACTAACATACTCTTGTTCTTCATGAAATGTTACACACTGTTATGGAAGCAGGATTCATCTGCCTCAATTTTAAATGCCATCAAAATGCATTATCAGCCATATTCTCTGCATCAAATTCCAAAATTAAGAATTAAAACATATACTATATATTATGTATAATAATATATAATTATAATTGTATAATGATAATAATTATATGTTACTATTAACTAAAAATATTCTAATAAAATAAACTAAATAGGATATTTTTCATTTAAGTCTATTCAAATATTAAGACATTTCAATCATGCAGAATTGAAAGCCTGTAGTTCTGTTCCATTCATAGAATATTTCATATGATTGTGTACATATTATTATAATAATTTAAAAGCTTTTTGGATGTCCTTCGGTTTGTATAATGTTGAACTTCATCTACTTGAGATATCAGTGAACTCAGATGGAAAAATAGATACACTCAGAAAACACAATGGAAGATGATAGACGAACAAATTTCTTACTATTTTTAAGGAGAAGCATTTTCAGTATCTCTGATATGACGTTCACTGCATTTGTTATGAGCCCAGGTGAGAAAAAATAGAAATACGCGTAATAGACCAAATGACATTTGGGTTACAGGGGAAGGGCAGAGTTTTCAATTGGTTTAGGGTAAATAGGGAATTTCCGCAGTGATATGAATGAGAAGAAACAAAAAGTTAATGATACGGAATTGCTGCATTAATACACTGGAGGATGGAGAATCGGCCAAACTTGGATTCCAGGCCCCACTCTTCATTGACTAGCTGTTTGATTTGGGGCAGGTTCTTAATATTTTCAAACCTGTTTACTTATCTGTTCATCAGGGCTAGTGATGCTGCATAGACTGTCATATATATTAGCTGAGGAGCTACGTACAGTTCTCAACATTTGTCTAACATACAGAATACCTGATCACAGAAGTTTGCATCTGAAAATGGGTTTCATGGGTTTGCTGCAGAGCAATTTACTTGGAGAACAAAATTCATATCAAAAGTTTCTCCAAGGTGCTTGGTGTTTGGGGCAGCTGGCCCCACTGAGTGGAAAAGACAGAGAACTTCCATAAAACAAGCTGTGCAAAATGGAGCTGGGATAGCCTCATTCGTACACAGAGATCCTCCGGAGAATATTGCAGATCCTGCCTTTGATTTCACACCAGAAACCATTACCAGGATAGAGGCAATTGTAAAACACTATCCAGAAGAATGGACAGCTTCAGCTGTGCTTCCAGTCCTGGATTTAGTCCAAAGACAGAAAGGAGGGGTGCCCAGATTTGCTGTGAGCAATGGTGCGGAAGCCCTGCAGGGACATCCCACCGAAGTATTTGCAGTGGAAGCCTTTTATGCCGTGTGTATTGAAAGCTAGGTGAAAAATATCACATTCAGGGCTGTACTACTGCACCTTGAATGCTACTGGATTTTGTAGACAATTAATAAAGAATTGCTATTAAAGTAATTTTTGTCGTCCTGCAATCAAAAATAAAAGTTATGAATGAAACAGTGATTTCCCCTAACTCAGCGTCTTTATGTGTGCTTTGAACAAATACTGCATTTACCAATATTTAAAGTTCTTAATGTGCAACATAGTCTAGTTTTTTGCTTGGTGTTATATCAAATTTAGATTGGAATGACAGCCTACTTTGCAGGAAAAATATACATCTAAACTCTTTTTACGTTTGTTTTAATAACTCTCATGGTAGAAGAAGACTAATCTCATAGAGATATTCGTATGTTGACGGGAAGGGAAGAAAAGATTGAAATGCAGTTTCTTAACAAAAATCCAGCAAAGTTGTATTGCCATCTGGAAATTACAGATAAAAACAATACCAATTTTATTTCTCTTATTTAGTTAATGATATGAAACAACCAATTTTTCAAATTCTGACTAAAAATTTAAATGAATTGTAGAGATGACAAGTTTTAAACAATAATGGCTGTTTATGTTTGTTTTCAATTTTTAGACACTTTTGGTTTGTAGTGAACAAGCTAACCTTAAAATGTCAGTTATTATTATGTGGTCCTACTGTGTGTGCTAATTATGCAACCACATGGGACTTGCTGCACTAATCTGTACTCCATTAAATAAGACAAGCGCTTTTGAACGTTTGCACGTCAGGGCCATGTAAATTGTTACACAGTGTGCTTTATCATAGCTCACTGCAGCCTCAAACTCCTGGGCTCATGCAATCCTTCTGCCTTAGCCTCCCAAGTAGCTGGGACTACAGGTGCATGCCACCACATCTAGGTAATTTTTCTATTTTTTGCAGAAGGTTTCACTAGTGCCCAGGCTGGTCTTGAACTTCTGGGCTCAAGCAATCATCCTGCCTCGGCCTCCCACAGTGTTAGGATTACAGACGTGAGCCACTGTGCCCACAAATCCAATTTTTAAATTCAATTTTACATTTTTTTATAAATTCAATTTCGAAATTCTTGCTCATAATTTCTTTACTTAAGCCTGCAAGCCACATTTTGAGTGACACTGAACTAGAAGACAAAGGCTAAGAGATGTAGCTTTGGCCTGTTATAATTTGTATGTGTTCCCTAAACAGGGAAAGAAATTGGAAAGTGAGCTGAGACCAGTTTCTGAAGGAGGGATAATAGGCTTGTCTTGTGTCTGAACGAAGAAATGTCACTGAAAACAACGCACTGTGGCAAAAAAGCAAGTATGAGAAGAGCCAGTGTTAGGAGTTTCTGTTTCCCATTAAGGAAAGGCTACTAGCGTGGGTTTTTCTGACACTTCCCAGGGAAGGGAGAACATCGCCCCAGCCCCTGAGCCAGAATGCAAATTCCCTGAGGGAAGGAGCTTTATCTCTGATTCATTGCTCTATTCCTAATATATAGAACATTGCTTTGTACCTAAACAGATGCTGAAACAATATTTGTTGAAATAATGGAATGAAAGTGTTAAGAATAGGTCCTTAGGTCCAGAAATCGTAGTATGGGATTAGTATTTTTTTTATGACTCTCAAGTTCCTGTTGTTGAATGCCACAAGGATTTCAGGAAGCTTAGACAGATCTTACAGTACTTTATCAACAGGAAGGACAAGGGAAGAAATCTTCTAAGTTTCACATCATTTACCTCTTCATTTCTACCTTACACAACATGGCAGAATCCATGATCGAGACAGTTCTCTCTCTCTCCCCTCCTGTTTCTCTTTGCCCACTCCTCTTGTCTGTTTCTTTTTCTCTCCTCCTCTCTCCAGGAAATTCAGTTAGCTTTGGACAGACTTAAATTCCATGATCTAAAAGGGATATTCCTTTTGTCACCCTTGAGACTCTCCTTATGCCTTAAAGACCCTGCGTTCCCTTTGCCTGTCTAATACCTCCTTGTCCTAATGTGCTCTCTAGGGTGCTGTTCCAGCTCTGCTAAACCTCTGTAGATCACTCACCACACTGGATGATAATTACCTATTTATTTTCCTCTTTCCCAAACTGTGCCACGGGGCTTTTTGCAGGTGAAAATTATCTGATCCTCACCTTTTTATTCCTAGCACCTGACACTGTGCCTGGCATATGAATTATTTGTTTATGAACAAAGAAATGAATAAACAAATCTGGAGTTTAGAAATATACTGATTTGGCTTCCTGAGAAGAAGAAAGATGACCTAGGAAAAGTTTCAGATTGAGAATAGTCAGACAAAGCAGAACCTAAGAAAACAGATGCTAAGGGGTAGGCAGTGAAGAGGAGCCCATGAAAGAAACAGATAGGTTGAATCAAGGAAAGTGTGTGAACACCAACAAGGCAACAGGTCAAGGTCAAAAGTCTAAAGGAATAGAGAATTTGAAGAAGGAGTGGGTGCTATATAAGAAGAGAGTCAGATAATGATGTTTGAAAAGTGTCCCCTGGATTCGACCAATGCAGTCATAGGCATCAGTAGAGGAAATAGCTCTAGTAGTGTGGCAGTCAGTTGAGCAGAGTGGGTTGAAGGTTTGGAAGAAGGATTAGCGAATTAGACTTCTTTGGGAGAAATTTTGATTAGAAGAGGAAGTGAGTTATTGAACTGTATTCAGAAGGAACATGGAGCCACTGAAGATTTATTTTTCAATTAGAATGAACTTGGTCAAATTTACATTCCTTTGCAGGAAAGACAGTATTGCATGAGGTTGTCCGTTGTTAATCATTATTGATTTTTATTTTGTCTTTCAATTATTTACTTTTGATTCATTTAAAAAATATTTACTGAGCAACTACTCTGTGTTGGGCAGTTTCCTAGGTGTTGAGCATATGGTGGTAAACATGCTAAAGACCCTGCCCTCATACCGATTATGTTCAATTCTAAATATTTCTTTAAAACTTACCTTTGATCTTTTTGCTCATCTTAAGAGTGAAAAGGACTTTTGAGGAAGCTCCATTTACTTAATATATTTCTCTTCCCATATTCACTATGTCTCTAAATTCTGCTAATGACATCTTTCTAATGTCTGTAAATCTGTATTTCTAGGCCTGTTACATTTTCCCTGGCCTTCCCTCTGAAGCAGATGTCTACAGCTATTTATAAGATGAGACTCATTCTTGAATTATTGTCTGCCTTAATATCTTAGAATATGGTGACAGTTCCACACTGCTTTAGCTGATTTTCATTAGGCACTTTGAAAGTTTACAATAGGGCAGAGACCTGGTTTATTTTTCTCTCACTCAGTTATCTTTTTTTCTATTATTAGTGTGGTTCATAAGATAAATAGTGAAAGTGTATGTATGTTTTGTGATGGAGAAAATTTACAATGCTTGGCGATTTTTTCTTGACAAACAGCTACCATTTGTGATGGATGATTTTCAATACTTTTTGATACTGGAAAGAAGACATATTCTCCTTGGAAATGGTTTAGAGCTGTCATTCATCAATAAGTTTTGGACATTATTAATGATTATGCATCTATTTATTCAAACAAAATATGTTGAACACTCACTGTGTGCTTGGAGCTGTATAGAGTGAAGGGGTAACAGAGATAAGCTCTGCATTTCCTTTATCTTGAGGATACTTATAGTTTTGTGGGGACAGAAACATATGAAAAAAATCCTTAAGATACAAAACAATAGCTACTGAATTTAAGGGATGTATGGTCCTGGGTATAAGGAAGGGCTGTTGACCTTAAAAATACAAAGAAAGAGAAGGGAGGTGATATTGAAGATGAGTCTTGAAGAATAAATAATAATAATAGCTAACATGGAGTGATATACTATGTATCAGGTACTGTGCTTAAGGACCTTGAATTTTTCCAGATAATGGAAAGCTCAGCGTTTTATAGATTCTAGTGGAAAAAAAAACAAGCCAAGAGTTAGACACTTAAAATCTCAGTATAATAGTGTGTAACCATGTTTAACTTTTCCTTTTGAGAGCCGAACCATCATTTTATTGTATCATTTCTTGCTAGAATAATTTGTAGGTAAAACAATGCTACCATGAGACTTTCAAGGGACCCTGAGAGATCCCTTGGTTATACTTGTTGCTCACTGAAGAGGGGATTGTTAAACATTCTTACTCTCTAATTTTAAGTTCTCATGATTGTTAAATACTTTCAAATTCTGTGTCTCAATGTTAGTGGAGTTTTAGCTGATATTTAAAGCTTCAGGATAATTGTTCTTACATACAAAGAGTCCTTTTTTAAATGTGCATGATTATTTTATCTATCTTTTAAATTAAAATCTTTAATACATTTTTTTCCTCTGTTAGGTCACATATATATTTAGTTGCTTCGTAGGATGGTAACTGCAATGCTTTCTTTCTAGCTCTCGTAAAGTAAAGTGCAATTCAGTTTAATACCACATTAAGTGTTAGATACATTCTGTGTGTCAGGGACTGCCTTAGATTATGGGATTATATACTTTAAAAATGGGTCTCTGCCCACCAAGAGTGCACAATTTAGCACAAGCATCAGGATGAGTGTGACTCAATATAATAGAATTCAACTTGTTTCCATGGAGTTCTCAAGGCATATTTATACTGGGTTTTGAAGGATCAGTAGAGTTCTGCCGAGCAGAAGAAGGTGAGAAGGAATTCCAGGCTGGAGACAACAATACGCAAGAAAGTGGGGAAGCTTATGCATGGAGAGTGTGCTGGGGGAACCGGGTGTGAATATGGCAGGGTGCAGTGCCGAGAGATGGGATGGGAAGGCTGTTGGTAAATAATTGGAAATGTTCTCAAATGCTAGGCTAAGTTTCAGACTTTGGGCCCTGGAGAAATTTAAATTATTTTAAAACAAGGTAATGAAATAATCATATGTATGCTTTACAAAGGTAATTTGGAAAGGCAGGCTGGAGTTAAATAAAGTGTACAAAGAAGACATGGTGGAAAAACTTGCCATCAACTTGCTAGTAATAGTGTCATTCTAAGACTTCTATGATTTTTTTTTATGAGAATCAATTTATCTTATGACAAAACGTAGGTTATAATCACAGCTATGTCCTAATTATTAGAAGGAACAAATTTCAAATGAAGTGTTTTAGAGAGTGGGGAAATTGCATGATAGCACAATGTGACATTTGAGTTTCTCACCACAATCATAAAGAAAGTCATATTGCAAAAAGCTGCTTCAATAGAACTCTCTTGGCTTTCCCATCATAGTTCTGTGGTATTCAAATTATTCTTGATTTTTTTTTCTCCTTCAGTTGTCAATTGTTCTAACTTTGCCAGATTCTTATTAT
The DNA here is from genome assembly GCA_963575035.1 of Avahi laniger. Taxonomy (NCBI): domain Eukaryota; kingdom Metazoa; phylum Chordata; class Mammalia; order Primates; family Indriidae; genus Avahi; species Avahi laniger. The sequence goes on along the minus strand of CAUYSK010023999.1, from coordinate 1,808 downwards.
TCAGTGGTTTTGCATGTGATTCAAGTAGTTCTTCAAAATCACTTTATTGACTAAGACTTCTATGATTTTAAACCTAAAAGGTTATTTTTTGTTATGAAGATGAAAAACCGTCTTGAAATATAATTGTCAAATTTTATAGAATTATTTAAAAAATAAAAATACTACTTGACTTTAACGTTTTTCCTAGATATAATGAGATTTTTTAATATTGTGGATAAACCTTGTTATTTGAAAAGCCTTTCTTACTTTAAAAGGATTGCTTTTTTTTCTCTCCATTTCCAGAGATTGTGTTCCACAATGGCAGGACATGGTATTGCCATTGGAAAATATGTGTATATGCAGTATTTTAACAGTAGATGGCATCCGTGGTAATATGTACATATTGTCGATGCAGGAAAAGAACTATCACCCTAGCAGACTCACGAAAAGGAGAACAATAGTCAAAGTGATGTAAAGGAACATTTGGAAAGCAGAGAATAGGATTTTAATCCAGTCAGGTTATTGATAGAAGGTTCTCAAAAAGGAGGAACAAAACGAGATTATCGACAGCAGTAGGGAGTAGTGAGATCTGTCTCTGCTACCTCTAACACCATAATTACGTTTTCAGAGCATGAAAGAAGTCAGAGAAATGCCTTTTTTAAAAATGTGGGAAAGTCTTGCTTTTTGTGCTCATGCATATTGTCTTATTAACCTTTTAGCAGTTTTTTTTTTTCTTTTTCAAAAGTCAAGTAGAAATGAAGCTGTTCATTGGTAACAGGCAGTTCTATCACAACTGTAACCTAAGGTGCTTGCTCCATTTTTGACAGGCCAGAAGACATGCAGACAAATCTAAGATTATCTCATTATCCAGAATTTCTCTTCATGTAACTTCAAATACATTGTATTCCAGAGAAGTCAAGGCCGATGCTTACGGGCATGGAAGGTGTGTGGGATGGAGGTGCAAATTAATATTCTCCCCCCTTCCCACTCATCGCGTATTCTTTAACCACATGTGACCACAGGTTGAACCTGTGTGGTGATTTTCCTTTATGTAAGAGATCAGTGTCTTTTAATGAGATTTTCCATAGAATTGTTTTCTTAATTTAAGTGCTGTAGTCATCAAATGCAGTTTAACAATACTACTCATGAGACAGCAGTCACACCTGTAGTCAACTGCTGTACTCTTGTGATAATGACATACTAATCATGTTTATGAATGATATCCGTAATTAACCAAACACTTTTACAGCTTTTTAAAAATGCAGATGAACTCGTAAAATGCAAAAAGCAACCTGATAACAGTTTAGAATGTTTGGGGTAGAAAGCAATATTGGGAGAAGTGTGCATGTGTCTAATCAACTGAGGACTCTCTGTAAATGGTTATAAATGTAGAGATGGTCTCATAAGCAATGGTCTGGAGAAGAGGCAAGAACATAGCAGTGATCTTGGCTGAACACTGTCGTTCCTCCTTATTTATAAAACATTAGCTGCTCTTATGCTTTAATCATCTCTCTTAGAAATGGAATATCTTCCAACATGCCCAGAAAAAAGAAAAGTTTGCCAAATGAGAAGAATGTCACTTTTGTCCTTGATTGAACCTCTGTGCATCTTTTACGACAGAATAAATTGGTTTAAATATTTTAAAGGAGGCCGTTGCATCGTCTCTCTTTCTGTGAAAAACTGATCATTCCTGGCCGGGCGCGGTGGCTCACGCCTGTAATCCTAGCACTCTGGGAGGCCGAGGTGGGCGGATCGTTCTGAGCTCAGGAGTTCGAGACCAGCCTGAGCAAGAGCGAGACCTCATCTCTACCAAAAAATAGAAAGAAATT
>CAUYSK010023998.1:0-22031 GCA_963575035.1 Avahi laniger | reverse complement strand
CACAGAGAAACCTGGAGGTTTATCATGCTAAGAGAAGTCAGCCAGGCACAAAACGGCAGATACTGCAGGATCTCACTTGTATGTGGAACCGAAAAAGTTTGAACTCACAGAAGCGGAGAGTAGAACGGTGGTTGCCGGTGGTTGAGGGGTTGGGGTGGGAGTTGGGGAAGATGTTGGCTAAAGGACACAAAGTGCCAGTTAGGACGAATCATTTCTGGAGATCTAACGTACAGTATGGTGACTATAGTTAATAATAACGTATTTTATACTTGAAACTTGCTAAGAAATTAGATCTTAAATGTTTTTAGCACAAAAAAATGACATGTGAGGTGACGGATATGTTAATTAGCCTGACTTAATCATTTCACAGCATACACATATATCAAAACAATTGCATTGTATTCTGTGTTAGGGTTGTTCCGGGTGGGAACCCGAAAAGTATGTACAGGACGGAATGCGGTTGATGGAAAACTTAGGCTTGTAAAACACTAGCCGCAGAAATCTGGAGAGTCCCCAAGGTAGTAAAATCTGACGGACAGCTGCAGACGCTGGCATTCCTATCCCCTTCCCTTATCTCTGCAGGATGAGACAGACGCAGGGGGCCCAGAAATTGGTTGTTTAAAAAATTTTATTGCAATGGCTGTTCTGGCCCAGGTACTCACTGTCCCCAAAGAAACTCTCCATAAAACCCAAGGCTTTCCCCTCCCTTCCTCAGGGTGGATGCCTTTTTTGGCCTCCCCCCATCTGCACCCAGATGATTAAAATAAACAGCATTTTGCTACACACGAGGCTTCCTGTGTCTCTCTCTCTCTCTCTCGGCTCCAGACCTAACATTCTATAAATATATAGAATTTTTATGTCTCAGGTATGCCTTAATAAAGCTGGGGAAAATATTTAAATTGGTTAAAAAAATTTATGTACCAAAATACAGATTGCATTAAAAAAATCTCCTGTGAAAAATGAGTTTCTTAAATTCAGGAAGATGATTAGTATTTAATAACACCCTGAAAGTACAAACTAGAATAATCTGTATAATTTGGGCATAATTTCTATAAAGATGCTTATAGTAATGTAACCATAGTGCATTCAAATGCTGGAGAACTTTGCAGAGTTGCCACTGAACAACAAAGGGACCTCTTTGTGCACTGGCGAACAACCAGGTTTCCAAGGCTACTTATGCCACATAGGAAGGGGATTGAATTATAAAGACTCTGGAAAAGAAAAATTGCAAGTCAGAAGAGGTTAATTTTAAAAAATATAATATCAACTTCCAGGTTTAAGTAAATGTTTATGATCTCATGTAGAAAATAATTTTTTATATGAACATTCCAATGACTTTATCAGTTGGTATGATCTTGGCCAGATATTGACTTCTCTCTGCCTCAGTTTTCTTATATGTAAACTGGATAATAGTAATACAGTTGCTTAGAGATTTATATTTATTTTCTTTGGTATAAATATATTTTCTAAGGTAGCTCATGTAAACTTCTTAGAAAAGTGTCTGGTACATAGTAAGTGCTCAATAAATTAAGCCACTATTATTATTATTATGTCTTTATAAAAATCATTTTTGCCACCAAATTCCTTCTTTCTATAAGTTAATAATATTGTGCCCTTCTTCATTGAAATATGAATAATTAAAAACATAACTTTTGGCAAGATAATTTACTATGAAATAATTCTCTGGTTCATAAACAACTTCTCATGGAAGTCTCTAAAAATACATGGATTTCCCCTGGCTACCAAAGTGTTCTTACTTATTAAAATATATTACTGTCATTCAACTTTTCTGGAACATATTTATTATATAAAATGAGAATTTTCAAAATGCACAATTTTCTGATGAAATACATTTTAATTCATGTATTATAATTATAATTAAAATATGATAACTACAAACATTTATTTGGGGTATGGCACATATCAACTGTAACCCTCATGAGAAACCTACTGCTGTCTCTGTTTTACTGATGGGGAAAGTGATGCACCAAGAGACTGAAGAAGTCATTTGTTCAAGATGTCACAGCGAGTAAGAGGCAGAACAGGGATTTGAACCCAGACAGTCCAGATTCAGGGTTAACCAATCTGTAGCCACTAAGCTATCATTCCTCTTTCATCTGAAGGATAGAGGCTGTTCTTTGATACTCTTTTTTTATGGGCAGAATTTTCTAGGTTCTCAGAGTGCAATTAAAGAAAAAAAAAAAACAAAGAATAGTATTTGCCTAATATTGTTACGTCTGGAAAAGAAATTGTGGCTTCTTACAAAACGGCTATTTTCTGTTAACTTATTCCGTGATATAATATCATGGCCTCAGCTGGAGCTTCAGCTGAACCACAAAACCTGATGATCTCACACATCTAACTGCGCAACTCACGTGATCCATCAGAGGACAGTAGCTGTAAGCAATTCTGTTGCACAAAGTGGAGTAGGTCACCTTGTCCAGTTTGCCTAAAAGTCTTCGGAGGGTGAACAAAGCCCGCGTGACAACCGTGACGTCTTTGCTAAGGAAGGCATCCAGGATGCATATTAATAAGCTGCAGACATTTTCTACCTACATATAAAAGGAGGAAAACAGTGAGATTATAGAAGTAGAAGACTTGTACTGGCATTTGAAATGCACACTGCTGAGTCTGGGCAGCACGTCGCGGTGTACTGGGGCTAGCTCACAAGAGGCAAGTGTCCAATTGTCAAAAATCTTCAAAGCTGATTAAAACAAGCCATTATTGAAAATTAAACCATATATATTTAGAATTAAATAAAAACCATGGCGATAAATACTAAAACATTATCACTTCCTAATTCTTTTGCTACATTTTACTATTATCCATGCTCTTGAGGTTATTTATGTGTAATGTATTCAAATGGTGGAAACATTAAATAATGTGCCGATATGCATCTCTTCCCAACTCCACGTTTAGTAATGTCCCTTTGATAGCTTGAAATTGGACATGGTGGGAATATGTAAACCAGGGAAATTGGTCTTATTTCCAGAGAGCTGGTTGTTGTGACCTGTTTGGACATGAGAATTGCTGAGCAGCTGAGGCAGGTCATGGGACTCAAGTGCAGATCAGAGCCAAACAGAATAGGAGGCAAGGAAAAACATGAAAAGGAGACACAAAAGAAGAGAAAAGTAGGAAGAAAAGGAGTAGAGATAATGAATGAATATTACATGCCAACTAAGGAGAAAAATAATAAGGAGAAAAAATAATGAGGAGAAAAAAATTGAATGAAAGACTATGTCAATGCAAGAAGCCACTTGTGTCGGGCTGGAAAGTTGAGTCTTTACCAATAGCATGTGAAAATTCAACCCAGATCACTCTCCACTGCTTTTCTTCCACTCTCCTAGCTAGCCTTGATACAGAATCTTCCGAAAATCAGTTGTTGATAACGCTGAGAAGAGCTCTGGGCAAAGCAAGAAATAACTCGCTGCTTACTGAAAGAATGTACCTAGTTAATAAACCCATTGATTTTCCCCCCCGATAGTCTTAAGCTTTCAGGCACTATGCTCAATAGATAAACAAGGATTTATCATTAGAGTTATTATTAAATCAATAATAATTTAATATCAGCATTGTGCAAGATACTTTGGAATTTAAGGTTGTTATATAAAACACAGGAGCATGCTTAAATTCAATGGACTTAGAAGGCAAGAAGTATTCATGTAACAGAGGGAATGACCTTTAAATCTTCCCCCACTGTTTTTGGGAACTGCAGCCTGGCCTGCATCCCTGAGGCAGGTTAAATCTTTTGTTAAGACTCCCAGGTGGACAGTCCCCCATGTGGGCTGTTGAGTTCACAGGCTTTGTCTTTGGCTGAGATGGGAGATTAGAATAGTTAACCATAGTAATTGCTCAAAGCTGAGAACCCTCTCTTTGAAAGCTCTGTATTTCTTCTTGTGTTCAGGAAAATTTGGATTTTGAGATGAGAAGGTCTACCATTTTTCCTCCTTTGCAAAGTAAACTCTTTTTCCTTCCTCCCCAAACCACTTGTCCTCATCCTTCTGATTCGGCCGCATGGACAAGTGGCCGAGTTTTCGGCAACATTCAGGAGTCAGTGCGAAACAATATAAGACAGTGACTCTGTCTTATGTTGCTTGTTGCCTGCATTAGTCACCTGGAGGACTTTTGAAAACACAGATTGGTTGGCCTCACCCCCAGAATTTCTAATTCCATAGCCCTGGGTAGGGACCGACAATCTGCATTTCTAACCAGTTTCCAGGTGCTGCTGGCCCTACTGGTTCAAGGACCACATTGTTAGGACCACTGATCTAAAACATTATATAAGTAAGTGCTCATCATTGTTATGGCTCTGGGAGGAATGAAGCTGCTGGAGATCAAAATATTCAGTGCAGCTTGACTGGAGCTGATCACTGAAAATAAGAAAAACATGAATATGAATGTGTTAAGGAAGAAAGTGTTACGAGTGGAAGAAAAAGCTCGGATGCTCTGAGATAGGAGCTAAGGTGTATGTGTGTGTGTATGTCGGAGGGGAAGTTATCTGTGTATGGTTCAGAGTGTAAGAAGAGTGTTCATGTAGCGCAATGGCAATAAATTCTGAATGTAATGAATAATTTTCTGAAAAAACATAAATATGGTGATAAAGCCACTAAACTGACTTAACATATCCTTTCCATTCAACTCAGTTTCCTGATTGATAAACTAGGCTTTGATATTGTTTAAGCTATATGGAAACTAAAAAATTTCATTGTTTTATCGGTAAAGATATTGAGCAATATCAAAATTATATATCGTGACTTTGTTGGTGCTGGCAGATACAAATTCCACATATGTACCTCGTTGATCACGGGTGCCATGCTGGAAATTTTCTGAAGGCTCAGTTTGCTAACTGAAGGATTAGGATCGTTGATCCAGTTTCTGAAGAGGACCAAAAACTCTTCTGGGAATGGGTCCTTCAAAAAGTTATTCAGAAGCTGAAAGTAAACAATTAAGTTCATAAGCAGAGTACAGGTCAAATTGCACGATTTCTGTCTGTCATACAAATCAAGACGTTTTCAGTAAAACTAGAACATAAATCTCACTAAAACTCCATATGCTTAGATACATTCTTCATTTATTTCTGTGTTCATAGCAGGGCAGAAGAGAAAAAGTGATCAGAATAGGAAATAGATGCTTAGCTTTGTTTTTATATGAACATATATATATAAATATATTTTAAATTTCTCTTCATTGTTAGAAATTGAGTGACCCAGTTTAAATTACTCTGCTCTTCTAGATTATAGTCAGGTGGGTGAGTTTCTTGACCATGTATGTTTATATATGTTAAGAAGTGATGTCTATTATGGACCAGACACTGTACTAGTAAATGGAGAGACAGTGGTGAGCAAAACAGTTATAGTCCATGACCTTGTGAAGCTTATAGACTAGCTGGAGAGACTAATACTACACAACGATACTACACTATGCTCTATTCTCATGGAAACAGAATTGCTAACTGTGATCAGTACTAGGAAGGAAAGCTATTACTGGATGCCACAGAACAGTTACAGGAGTATTGAATTTAGATTGTGTATTGTAGATTGAATGTAGGAAAAAAAGTGATATTTAGATTTGGACTTGAAAACAGAGTTGGTATTAGCTACATAAAGTATTTGGACAAGATACATCCAAGGAAGGTGACCCACGTGCAAAGTCCCTGAGGTAGGTGATGTAGCGTGTGTTTGAACACCTGAAAGATGAGTGGTAGGAGTGTAGAGGAAAGAGAAGACTGGAGGGTGGTGAGGCTCGAGGGTAGACAGGGACGGTGGCCCAGGACGTGGAGGTTAGGTTGAGGAGGTTTAGTATTTAATAGCTAATACCTCAAATGGAGACATCATTATTATGAGCCTTCATGAATTTAATAACTGGCAGCCAAATATGCATATTTTAAATCTCTTAGAAACACAATGATAGTTTTATAAAGAACATTTTTCATGGAAGAATGAAAAATATAACTAAGACAGATCAAATACACAGAGATAGAGAGTGAGAGTAAGTGTGAGAGCAAGAGAGAGAGAGAAGGCGAGAACATACCTTTTTTCCCCAAACTTCCAAAGAACTTTTATTCTTACTAAACACCAGATTGAAAAATAGTAATAACTTCCCCAAAGCAAAACACTTAAAAAACATTTTTAAAGCATGATATAATAAGAGAAGAAACCAAAAAGAAAACTTAAATGAAAAAAGAAGAAAGTCTATCAGCATTTGGAAATTTAAGAGAACCCTCTCATTTGTGATTCAAAATTTTAAACCACAGAGGAAAGCAAACATACAATAAGGATTACTACAAAATAATGAAAAATAACAGAAATTTTATAATAGTAGATATTTACATTGTAGTTTAAAGTATATACATTACTTAATTTTAAATACTTTAATTAAAAAGAAAAGTTAAAATACTTTAATTAAAAAGAAAAGTTAAAATGAGCAAATTATATATTTCCTGAAATTAAAAGAAACAAAAAATATCACAAAATAAAAAATAGTGCTAAACAAAATTGGCGTAAGAAAGTAATAAAGATAAAAACAGAAATCATTGAATTAGAAAACAGAAACAATAGAATTAATGAATCTAATGCCTTGTGCTTGGGGGGAAAAGCTAATAAAATAAACAGATTTTGACCAATATAATATAAAAAAGAAAAAGTAAAATGAGCAGTAAGAAAAAAGTATGGGACAAATTAAAAATGTAAAGAGAATATCTTTGTTAGTGGTTCTTAACCAAGGATGAGCATAGAATCTTCTGGGGCAGCTTTTATATATTACACATGCCTGGGCTTCATACCAGTGGACTCTCCAATGGTGGGCCCTGGCTTATATGCTTAAAAAATATTCCTTGGTGATGTTAATATGCCCCTCTAGTTGAGACCCAGTGATTTATGGCAGTAATTTGAAATTCTGAGTGAAATAAATTATTTTCTAGAAAAATATAAGTTACCAAACAGAAGTCAAAGAAAATTGGATAATTGAAACAGATTAAAAACAACATAATAATATACCTCAAAGAATGAGAAAAAGAAGAAGAACTAAGGCCAAAGTTAGTAGAATGAAAGAAATAATAAAGATCAGAGCAGAAATAAATGATCTAGAAAGTAGAAAGGCAATTGAAAAGATCAATAAAACTAAGAGTTGTTTTTTCAAATGATTATTTTTTAAAAACCAAAATTGACTAGACTAAATGTTCACTAGACTAACCAAGAATAAAAAGAGAGAACTCAAATAAATAAAATTATAAATGAAATAGAATACATTAGAACTGATACCATAGGATCATAAGTGACTATTGTGAATAATTATATGCATCAAATTGGTAACCTTGAAGAAATAGATTCCTGGAAACATACAACCCTCTGAGACTGAATCACAAAGAAATAGAAAATTTGAACAGACCAATCAACAAGTAAGAAGATTGAAGAAGTCATCACAAAACTCCAAAGAAAAGCCTAGTACCTGATGGCTTCACAGGTAAATTCTACCAATCATTTTAAAAAGAATTAATGCCAAATCCTTTTAAAACTCTTCCAAAAAATTGAAGAGAGAGAATACTTCTAAATTCATTTTATGAGACAGCATTACCCTCATACTGAAGCCAGATTAGGACACTACAAGAAAAGAAAATGACAAGCCAACATCCCTGATGAACATAGATGCAAAAGTCTTCAACAAAAATACTAGCAAACCAAATTAAACAATACATTAAAAGATACGAACTATGATCAAGTGGGATTTATCCCTGGATGTAAGGATGGCTCAACATATACAAATCAATAAATAAGATATGCCACATTAACATAATGAAAGACAAAACTCATATGATCATTTCAATAGATGCATAAAAAGCATTTGACAAAATTCAACATCCTTTCATGATAAAAACTCTGAACATGTTAGGTACAGAAGGAAAGTATTACAACATAATAAAAGCCACATATTGCAAGCTCACAGTGAACATGATACTTAATGGTAAAAGGTTGAAAGCTTTTCCTCTAACATCAGGAGCAAGACAAGGGTGCCCACTCTTGCCACTTCTATTCAACATAGTACTACAAGTCCTTGACAGAACATTCAAACAAGAAAAAGAAACAAATGGCATACAAATAAAAAAAAAAGAAGCAAAATGTCTCTACAGATAACATAACATTATATGTATAGAAAACCCTACAGACTCCACCAAAAAACTGTTGGATCTAATGAACGATTTCAGTAAAGTTGTAGGATACAAAATCAACATACAAAAATCAGTTGCATTTCTATATACAAACAAAAAACAATCTGAAAAAGATCAGGAAAATGATCTTGTTTACAATAGCTACAAAAATTAAAATATTTAGGAATAAATTTAACGAAGGAGGTTAAAGATCTGCACTGAAAACTATAAAACATTGGTGAAAGAAATTGAAGAAGACACACAATAAATGGAAAGATTTCCAGTGTTTGTGGATTGGAAGAATTAATATTGTTAAAATGTCTATACCACCTAAAGTGATCTACACATTCAATGCAATTCCCATCAAAATTCCAATGGAATTTTTCACAGAAATAGAAAAAAACATTATAAAATGTATATGGAACCACAAAAGATTCCAAATGGTGAAAATAATCTTGAGAAAGAAGAATAAAGCTGGGACATCACAGTTCCTGATTTCTAATATAAGGACACAAAGAAATAGCAATCAAAACAGTATAGTACTGGCATGAAAACAGACACAAAGACCATGGAATAGGACAGAAAGCCCAGAAGTAAACCCACCCATATATAGTCAATTTATTTTTGATAAAGGTGCCAAGAATACACTTGGGCAAAGGATAGTCTCTTCAATAAATTGGGTTGGAAAAACTGAATATCCACATGCAAAGGAATGAAATTGGATCCTTATACCATATACAAAAATTAAGTCACAATGAATTAAGTGTATAAGACCTGAAATAAAACTTGTAGGAGAAAACAAAGAGAAGAACCTCCTTGAAATTCATATTGGCATTTACTTTTGGGGTATGACACCAAAAGCACAGACAACAAAACAAAAATAAAGAATGGAGACTTCAACAAACTAAAAAGTTTGTGCACAGTGAGGGAAACAATCAACAAAATGAAAAAGCAATCTATGGAATTGAAGAAACTGTTTTCAAGCTCTCTCTGTGTGTGTGTGTGTGTGTGTGTGTGTGTGTGTGTGTGTCTGATAAGGAGTTAATATCAAAAATGTATAAAGAACTCATACAACTCAATAGCAAAAAGCTAAATAACTTGATTAAAAAGTAGGCAAAGGACCTGAATAGACTTTTTTTAATAAACATACAAATGGCCAACAAGTATATGAAAAAATGTTCAACATCACTAATCATCAGGGAAATACAAATTAAGACCCCAATGAGATATCACCTCACACGTGTTAGAATGGCTATTCTTCAAAAGACAAGAGATAATAAGTGTTGATGAGGGTGTAAGAAAAGGGACCCTTGTACACTGTGGTGGGAATGTAAATTGGTACAGCTTTTATAGAAAACAATACGGAGGTTCTCAGAAAATTAAACATAGAACTACCATGTGATTCAGCAATTCCATACTGCGTGTGTAGCCAAAGGAAATGAAGTGAGCGCCTGAAGACATATCCACACCCTCACATGCATCGCAGCATTATTCACAAAAGCCAAGATTTAGAATTAAGCTAAGTGTCTGTTGATGGATGACTAGATAAAAAAATTGTGCTATATATACACAGTGGAATATTATTTAGCCATAAAAAGAAGGAAATCCTGTATTTGCCCAAATATGGATGAAAATGGAGAACATTATGCTAAGTGAAATAAGCCAGACACAGAAAGACAATTATTATATTATCTCATTTATATGTGAAATCTAAAAAATAGTCAAACGCACAGAATTAGATAGTGGAATGGTGGTTGTCTGGGACTGGCAGGTAGAGGAAATGGGGAGATGATGGTCAAATGGTACAAATTTTCAGATGTAAGATGAATATGTTTTGAGGTTCTAATGTACAGCATGGTTACTATAGTTAATAACAGTATATTGTTTACTTGAACTTTGCTAAGAGAGTAGATCTGAAGTATCCTCACCTGCCCCCACACAATGGTAACTAAGTGTGGTGTCGTATATGTTAATTAATTTGTGGAGATCATTTCACAACATATACGTATATCAAATCCTCATGTTGTATATCTTGAATATATACTTTTTTAAAAAAAATTTCAGAGTATTAGGGCGGTACAAATGTTTTGGTTTTGTATTGTATGAGTCAAAGTTATAAGTCATTTTTTATGGCTGAATAGTACTCCATGGTATACATATACCATAATTTATTAATCTACTCATGAATTGATGGGCACTTGGATAGATTCCACATCATTTTGATTGTGAATTGTGCTGAAATAAACATTCAAGTGCAAGTGTCTTTTTGATAAAATGACTTTTTTATTTGTTAGTTATACCTCAATAAAGCTGGAAAAAAATAAAATTGCACTTCAAACAAAGGCCATGGCAAAAACACATGATTCAAGAAAATAAAAGTAATGATTTGAACAGACGTAAGAACGTTATTCTCATTTTTCATATAGCAGGATCATATAACTAGAAAACCCAAGAGATTCAACTAAATAATTAATAGAATTAATATAAAGGCTCAGAAGAGTAGCTTAATGTAAGATAATATAGTATAGTTAATTCTTCTGGACATCTAGTACTAATGAGTTTATTGAAAATACAATGGAAAAGGCCACATTCATACTAACAATTAAAAATAATACAAGCTACTTAATAATTCTAAAATCAATATGTAAGATTTATGTGAAAATGACAAAATATTGAATAAAGAAAAAAGAAATGAAAATATTATAGAGATATCAAATATTCCTAAGAAGCTTGTAGTTTTAATGTAAATATAATTTCAACCAAACATTATTTTTTCTTTTTATACTGGCAAAATATTTTAAAATTTAACTAGAACAACAAATAAATAGAAAGAGCTAAAGAAATTTTGAAAATAATAGCGTTGAGGGCAAATTGCTTTGCCAAATATTTAAAAAACTTGTTTTTTTTTTTGAGACAGAGTCTTGCTTTGTTGTCCAGGCTAGAGTGCCGTGGCGTCATCCTAGCTCACAACAACTTCAAACTCCTGGGCTCAGGCCATCCTACTGCCTCAGCCTCCCTAGTAGCTGGGACTACAGGCATGCGCCACCATGCCTGGCTAATTTTTTAAATATATTTTTAGTTGTCCAGCCAATTTCTTTCTATTTTTAGTAGAGACGGGGTCTCACTCTTGCTCAGACTGGTCTTGAACTCCTGACCTTGAGCGATCCTCCTGCCTGGGCCTCCCAGAGTGCTAGGATTACAGGCGTGAGCCACTGCACCCAGCTTAAAAAACTTTTTAATTTTCTGTAATTCAGTAGTGTGGTACTTCCACAAGAATGAAAAAAAAAAATACATGAAAACTAATAGAATAACCTGAGATAGATCCTAATGTGAGTATGTGTGTGTATTTATGTGTGTGTGTGTGTGTGTGTATGGATGTATGCATTGTGTGATAAATGATAAAGGCGATATCACCAGTGAGTGGTGAATTTAAAGCTTTTCAATTGCTGAGACAGATAGTTAATTATTTAGCAGAAAATAAAGTTAGACCCTCACTTTATGGTATACCATATTAACTCCACGTGAAAAAGAATTATATGTAAAAATTAATATATTTTTGTATATATATATATAAATATATTAAAGTAAAATGTACATGAATATTTATGAACTCTTTAAGCTTTTTTCTTAAAGCTTAACATTTATGAAAAAAATCATATTCCATAAACAAAATTAAAAAGCAAACAACAAACTGGGTACTGACTCTCAATAGGTATTACAAGCAAATATATAAATAACTTTAATATTCTTCACATATTTAAATGTGTACGTGTGAGAGAGAGAGAGAGAGAGAGGGAGAGAGGGAGAGAGACAAAGAGAGAGATTGTACAAATTATTGAGAAAAAACGCTAAGACCATAATAGGTAAGTGGGCAAAGGAAAGATCAGATTGTCCACAAAATGGAATTTTATACTATTAGTAATTATATTTTTAAAATGTTCAATCTCTCAAAAAATTTTAAAATTAAGGACAAATAAATCATCTACAAGACATCGCATCTACCTGTCAAATAAGAAAACTCAATGGTGGTAAATGCAGCAGGAGAAACACACTCGAAAACCACCCGAGGGAGTCCCGATTGGCATTCTTTCAGAGATCACTTGGGCATCAGAAATCCCTGGCCTTCAGAATATTTACACCCTTTAGTTATTATTTAGGTTATTGGGGTCTGTTAGAAGCAAACAATCTAAAATACCAGAAAAAAAATTAAGCACAAAGATGTAAACTTGATTGATATTCATATTAGAAAAAAAATTAGAAAAAAGTATATATGAATAAATGGCATAGGCAGCAATGGTACTATCTTAAGAATTGCCGGGTGATAGGCCCAAATATGGTAAAATACGTAGATTGTATGTTCAGAACAACTAAAGGCTAAGCGACCTCGCAGCGTACTGGACCACTAAGATGCCCAAAAATTCAAATCACAGATGGTGGTAGAATGTGGTCATCACCTAAGTACTTGGAAGGGCAGATATGCCAACCTCCCATAGCAGCAAGAATTATATTCATGATGAGAAAGGCAATTAGGTTTCATTAAATATCATCTGTCATTTTAATGACGCTCATAGTAATCTTATGCAGTTTGTAAATTTCTTTTGAATGTATCATAGGAGCTCTTATTTATGTTGTATTTAGGCCTATTTAATGTTTATACATACTTAAATGGCAATACAATAAAAATAATGAGTCACAATAAAACTAATGAGACATCCAAATGGATTAAGCACATTTGAAAAGCATCGATGATTGTCTACTGCAATATTCAGTTAAATTCATCTATGAATACTTTTGAAAGCTTTAGAAGTAATGGAGTAGAAGTAGACAGGGTATGTCTTTCACAGTTTATTAACCATTTTGTTATGATATTTGAAATCATCTCAAATTTTTGAAAATATTGGACATCACACCTTAGGTAATACTTGCCTATTAAAATATTACTTTTATGGAAAAATTAAATTTGATTCCAATAATTTCAACTTTATAGAACCTTTGCTTTTTGTAATCAAAAGGACTTCCTCGATTTGCTTGACTCCAGTATAACATTACAATATATGGCATAATATTCATATGAAAAGTAATACAATTCTTCATTTTACCTAGTTATTTAGCCAATTTCTTTTTTTTTACAGTTGGTCCAAAGTATCATCTGGATTCCAGATGTTACCTACTATATTTATTAAACTCAATTATCCCTCGATATGCTTTAACAAACATCGAGAAATATATAAACCAGTATTATAGAAACAGTCAGTGTTTGTGCAAGTCCACACCCTGAGAAAATGATAAAAGCCAACTCCTGGAGCAAGCTGAAGGGACAGCCCTCCTCTAGTCAGATCTAACTCCCCCCTTCTCCCCAACACAACTTCAGATATCTTTCATTATCTTCAGTCTTGGTAAGAACCAGTATTCAGAGAGGAAGATGAGAGGCTGGAATCTTGATTTAAGTTTGGATAAGGTAAAGGATTGAGAACTCAATTGTTCACAGTCACCCAATAAAACTCACTTCGGTGAGGAATATTACCGTGACGATACTGTCTTCTGACCGTCGAGGACCTTCCACCGAGAGCTTGTAGAGATAATACAAAGTTTCTGGAAACTGCGGAAACTTAAATTCACAGAGAGTTCTGTAAAGAGTACAAGGTGCTGAATTAGCAAAGAAGAGGAAAACAACACGTTCTGTATCAGCAAATGCTAACAGTGGTAAAGAAAGGATCATTATTCTCATACCTGGTACCTCCCAGATAAAAAGAAAGATACTCTCTATTCCCTAAATAAACTGCGGCCCCACTGTGAATTCTACACAGACTCTGGGGAATCATGTTAATATATACCTGGATTCCTGTCAACATCTCTTTGTGTAATGTCACTCCTCACTCCTGTCTCTCCCATCCTTTGCTGTAGAACAGAATGCCCTATTTTAATGCAAGCTCCCATTCATCCTTGACCAAGGGAGAGGAAGTAAAAATCTAGTGCTCAAATCAAGATGGGTGTGTGTTGGTCACTTTTGTGGTTTTGGACTAAGCTCTTCCTTTGAATGATGTAACACAGAAGAGAGTTTGGGAGTACCCCAGGTTACTCAGGAGAAGAGCTTGTGAGCTCTGATTCACTAAGCTGTTCTCCATAACACACGTGGGCAGTGGCCAGGCTCACAGTCGTCCTGACGTGGGGACTTGGATCAGATCAGTAGGGGCAGGGTTGGGAAGGATGATGTAACAAAGTTTCCATTTCGAGACTCCAGGCTGGCCTTCCAAATCAGTGCTTCTCAAACTTTAACGTGCATACAGATCATCTGGGTATCTTGCTACACTGCAGATTCTGATTTAGTAGGTCCGGAGAAGGCCATGAGATTCTGAATTTTTAACTCCCAGGTAATGCCATTGCTGCTAATCTATGGAGCAGACTTTGAGCAAGAAAATACAAAGGCACTTCCTAGATGTCCTTAGATAGAGGGACACCTAACTAGTGGCCACTCGTAGCTGTACTACATTTTTATACGTGAATATGTGTTCTTGAAATGTATGTGCAAATCAGATGCTGTTTTAAAAGCATCAAGGGCCCATAGACCATATAGACTGTACTTTCTGGTTTAGTCACAACTTCTAGTAGTCTGTTATATTGTCAAGACCCTGTATCTTGAATCTTGATCAGAAAATCTAATCTCGATAATCAGAAGCTGGTATTCAGTAAAGAACTAACTAGAAAGACCTCTTTCCAGTAGAAGAAAATTAAAAGTCCTCTTTCATTATACTTTCCCAAATTTATTTGAGTCATGAGCATAGGTTTTCATCAGACCGACCTCATTAAAGTGGGAGCACATCTAAAACTGATGCCTGCAGAATAGGAATCAGCTAACACCAGCAGGAGAAGAAATGAATTCACCTCCAGTTCTCTGTATTTGAAAGAGAAACCTGTCCTGCAGAGGGAGGGTTTTGGGTATTTGTATCATCAGGTAAGAGGGCAAGGAAAGTGAAAAACATTCCAAAAATATAAACCCCTTAAAATAATTGAAGAAGTGGAAATCAAATGGCAATTCAGATCATTAAGGGAGATTTATAAATTGGAGTAGATGCCTATCGTGCTCCCACATGGCTTGCTTGAAGGAGGTTGGAGAAGGTGGGATAGAGACAGAGGATCTTACCCAGAGCTCCCTGTTCTTACTTGGCAATAAGTTGGACCCCATACTGTTGATACAGTGCTTGGGAAAACTGGTTCCAACAATTCTTTTTCTTTAGAGCAATATCCACCGCTTGCAGTCCAGAACAATTCAGCAGAGCTCTCAGGGCATCCTGGGCATATCTAAGGCCCCAAAGGAGAACAGAATCATCACCTGACAGTGACTTCACAAAACTAAGCATACAAGATTTGCCTTTTCATCCCATCTTGGGCAGAATATAGGTTTGGAGAAAGGGGATATCTCAAAGGAAGGAGATTATACTATAAATGTTCTTCATCCTCCCTGATTAACAGTACATGGGATAGGGGGCTAAATTGAAAGTGTAGCACATAAAATCTAGGGTTAATCACAGGACAGCTTATTACTTTATTAGCTTATTTGTGAGAGATGTTCACTGATGCAATGCCTTGCTAAAGATGTCCATTTTCTTCTGTGGATGCCTTAAATAAATAGGACACATTCCCATCTACTTGATTGATTTGGTGTGTGTCTGCTTGGGGAACAGGGGGTGGATTATATACCTTAACAGGACTGATTGTGCTTTAGGGCTCTGCCTGGCTTCAAGTCCACACAACACAAGGGCAGTGTAGGTAGAGATTTCCCCACAGGACGGTGAAACCAACTATCTATTGGGCAAAAGGGAGCTGCCAAGTTTCTCCCTATGTGAACAGATGACTGCATGTTGTCATAAATCCACACATCACATCCCAACCACAAAACAACTTTCTAGTTCACAAAGCACATTTGTGCACACCATTTTACCTTACATGTACAGTAACTCTGAGAGATTACTGTCACAGATTAAGTAAAAAGTAATGTCAGAGCTGGGATGTGCCTGGCTTTGGATCTAATGTTCTTCTCTGCTCTCATTTTTCACAGTGGCCTTTCAATGATCTGACAGGGAGTGTGGCAGGAATAAACAGTGCTCTGTGGTAATGTTTCTTTACATGCTACACACACCCAGGGAAGGTGTGAGCTAACTTCTAGCTACTCATGGTTACTTTTCTGAAGGCTTTCTACCCTGTAGAGGAGAGAAAATTGTAGTAAATGGATGTATGCACATAGGATTATAAGGAGTCCCACATGAACTTGAGGGAGTGGACATATTTACAGCTGGACGCTTATCTCTTATTTAATGACAAATAAGCAAGACTATCTCACAAAGGATTGACCGGGGTCGTCAGTCTCAGATCACTGCTGTAGAAGAGTTGGAGCATGAGAGCCATCAAGAGATGGGGGAAAAACTGGGCCACCGCTTTCTTGTAAGAAGCTATAGGCAGCAGCGTGCACAGGGCCTGACATGCCTATCAGGGGAAGAAAAAGGAGGGAAAAATGTCAACAGCTTCCTCTAAACCCAGTCAGCCTTACTCAGGGAGAAAGGGAGTGACTCTGCAACCCTTCCCCCGGCCTCCTTGAAGACAGCCTGGAGCATGCATGTATCTCCACAATAACAGCCACCAAGTCAGTCGTGAACCAGGAACTGTGCCAAGCATTCAGTGGCAAGAGGCTTACAAAAGTGCTAAAAAAAAACCCTGGCTGCTGAACCAGTGGGAAGCAAACTGGTTCCCAAGGAGGCATCCACCCTAAGTTCTCTTCCTATGTGTCCATGAAGAGTAGTACTACCAATAACCTAGGTCCTCCCTGTGCTTAAACAATAAAGGGAAATGAGGTAAGCCAGGTCACCAACAGATTGGTGTACTGATTGCTGCAAAACCCACCATATTTGAAATACAGGTTTGGCCATAGTCCTAAAAGACAATCCCAATTGCCATAATCCCAAGTATTGAAATCCTGAAAGATCCAAATCCTAAAAATCTAATTCTGGAAAAAATAATTTAAAAATTCTTTAAAAGACATTTATTTACATTTTTAAAGGGAGATTTATTTCAAAAAACATATAAAAACACGACAGAACACTTCATAGACTACTTAACATAATAAAATAAATAATAATAACACATATTTTTGCTGGCTTCTTCAAGCAAAAGTGACTTTAATTTATTAGAAGCTCCTAGAATTTCATCAGCCAATGCAAACAAATGACACATTTTTAAATTGAAGTTTTCATCATTGCCATATTACTTGGCCAATCCACTCATCTGAATTTTCCTCCAAATGCATTGAGTTGAATGAAAAAAAGAAAAACAAACTTTATTGGTAACTTTTAGAAGCAGTGATTGCACCTAATTCTAAATCTGTCATTATAGCTTGGAGGATTCAGTTACACATTAGAGATACTTTAGGGATTTTGATCTTTGGGGATTTCAGCATTTAAGATTATGGTGTTTGCGGTTGTGCCTTTTGGGATTGTAATTGGCACTGCAGAAAAACACGTTCCAACACCTGATGTTTGTGAAGCAATGCCACTTTTTTCTACTAAATCTCTGTGAGAACTGAATTTACTCCCAGGAATGGTGATTTTGGTGCTCGGGAGATATATAAAGGTGGACATAAATGAGATTAGGCCTTCATATGTCTACAGAAGTCTATATGATCTAGCTGGTGGCTACTTCTCTCATATTATGCCCTATTCTATCACCCTCAATTCACTCAGAGTCTCTGGCCTCCTTGTATTCGCTGACATACTAGGTGAAGCCCCATCGGTAGAGGGTTTTTGCCCTTCTCTCTGTTTAAAACTCTCTATCCCAGGTATACTCAAGGATCACACCCTCACCTGATTCAGGTCTCTGATTAGATGTCACCTCAGCAGAGAGACCTGCCCTGAACAACTTACCTAAACCTTGCCTGTCACTTTACATCCCCCACGCCACTTTATATCTCTTTTAAGCTTCATACCATATGACATACAACACATTTATTCGTTCATTGTCTGTGTCTCCTACACAAATATAAGCTCCATGATCAGGGCGTAGCACATAGTAGGCACTCAATAACATGTGTTGGAAGAATGGATGCATTGGAGGAGGACCACGGTAGGAAAGTATGACTGAGTCTGTGGATAGGTAGGGATTTTCAGGAGCAGGAAAACAATACCAAAAAGAAGAAATCCCCATCGTATTACTTACCACCACGGGCATCAGGTTGGTAACATCGAGAGAGGAGCGTCTTCTTTCCGTTAAGTTTTCTTGCCTTTCCCCAGGCTTTCCTTTCAGTACCAACAAGATTGTCTTCAGCACGTGAGGCGCCACTTTTGCTTCAGAACCTGCCGCCTGCCACATCAGTGTGAGAATGCTGCAAACACAGCCCCACCCCCCAAAATGGGAGTCATAAGTTTGTTGTTTTCTGCCCAATACAGTGACATGTATCAGAAAAAGAGTCTTGGTTTTACATCTTTGTATAGCAAAGACATTGCAGACATATCCAAAACAAACAGAGATTCCCATTTCCGATGACATTGTATGTCTCTCATCCTCAAAAACAGAGGAAGAATTTAAACAAAATTTTATGGACAATACAATCTACAAGAGCCTACTGCTGCTTAAATATCTATTCAGCTCAATTTCAAGAACTGATCAGCTTTCTGTACCCCATACTCTTTCTGCTCCTCCCACCTTCTTACCTTGTTTGCTCAGGCATAATGGAATATTTAAAAACTGGTGTGGGAATGCAAATTAATATATAGATCAATATATAAATTTAAAAGTTTTAAAGCCCTAAATAAATAAAAAACTAAATAAATGAAATATAAAAATAAAAAACACTGAGCTCAGAGGAATGAACCATTTTGCCAAATGTCACAGATTTAATTAGTGAAACAGATGAGACTAGAATGCTGGCTTCTCAGCCTCTGGTCTCCAAGCTCTTTTTCCTACATGCTCAGCCACTCTTTAGGATTATTCTTACTATTGCTCATCTTAACAACTGCTGTACACCTCTGTGCCAATATATTTCTGATACTTTGTCAACCCATGCTGGGTTCTGAAGCCTATTGCTCAGTATTTCTGCATTTGGGATCCTCCTATGGGGGCCTGATTCCCTGGAACATGGACATATCCTGCTCTGTAGGACCCATTACCCGATTGCTTCTGCCTGGAGGACTCACTTTTAGAACCACAAGGACATCAAATCTCATGTGCCCTGTCTCATTCTCTTAACTCTTGTTCATACCTTCTGGATGATCAATTCTTCCACATGTTTCTCTGGTTTACTTTAATTCCAAATCCTGGCCCTTTCTACTCCAATCCTCACCTACAATTAGACCTGCTGGTAACTTTTTAAATTAAGTTCACATAACTTGAATTATGCCCACTTTCTGCACCTTCCTGGCACATATTGTATGTACTGGATCCATTGACAACTCTATCCTCTATCCAGCGGGTACACACCCTCTCCTCAATGCAATGCTGGAGGGCCAGTGATGCTTTCCACACGGCGGGTGCTTAGTTCCAGAAAGAGAAAACACTGAGCCTTAAGACATTCTCTCCAGGAATTTTATGAATCATAAAGTACTTTGTGAGTTAAAGCCTCCTAAATAAATATAAACTTTCAGTCAGAAAAAGAAAGTTATATGATTTATTTAGAACTTAGCTGATTTCAATGCCATTTCACAGACATGAACTCATTAGCTCTGGCTTTTCTGGTGACAGGTGGCCAAACCTGAGTTCATTTATATAACAACTATATATATTTATTTTACATTACATTTATTTATTATACATTTATATAACAATTATATATAAATAGAAAGAACTTTCCTCATTTTGTGGATGAGGAAATTGAGCATCAGGGAGTTTTATCGAACTTGCATGGTATCGCACAGAATGTAAGGGTAAAGGTTCATATGAAATCAGATTCATTTGTCTTCAAAGCCTGGGTCCTTTCCATAACATAACTTTCTGTCTTTTACATTTACTATTAGGTTGGAGCAAAAGTAATTGTGGTTTCAGACCCTGAATTTTAAATAGTTATAACTAGGTTAAAATACATCTTTATTAATCAAAATAGGAACCACTACAATCAATCCCTTTTTTGTCAAGGAGAAATAACTTTGTTTATTCCTGTGTAAAAATCTGCGCTTTGGGATTCGATGAACTCTTGGAAAGTATTTTCTGCATCCGCTGATTATAGAAACGTTTTCCCTGCAGAAAGTTGTCGAGATGCTTGAAGAAGTGGTAGTCGGTTGGCAAGGGGTCAGGTGAATATGGCGGATGAGGCAAAACTTCGTATCCCAATTCGTTCAACTTTTGAAGTGTTGGTTGTGCAACGTGCGGTCAGGCATTTTCGTGGAGAAGAATTGGGCCCTTTCTGCTGACCAGTGCTGGCTGCAGGCGTTGCAGTTTTCAGTGCATCTCATCGGTTTGCTGAGCACACTTCTCAGATGTAATGGTTTCACTGGGGTTCAGACAGCTGTAGTGGATCAGACCAGCAGCAGACCCCCAAACAGTGACTATGACCTTTTTTTGGTGCAAGTTTGCCTTTGGGAAGTGCTTTTGAACTTCTCAGTCCAACCACTGAGCTGGTCATAGTGGTTGTCATGTAAAATCCACTTTTTGTTGCACGACACAATCAGATAGAGAAATGTTTTACCGCTGTTGTTGCATCCAATAAGAGAACCTGACGCTTCAAAACAATGATTTTTTTGGTTTCTGGTCAGGTCATGAGGCACCAACTTATAGAGCTTTCCCACCTTTCCAATTTGCTTCAAATGCTGAATGACTGTAGGATGGTTGACACTGAGTTCTTCAGCAACTTTTCATTTAGTTGTAAGAGGATCAGCTTCGACGATTGCTCTCAGTTGGTCATCGTCAAGTTCCGATGGCCGGCCATTGAGCTCCTCATTTTCAAGGCTCTCGTCTCCTTTGCAAAACTTCTTGAACCACCACTAAACTGTATGTTTGTTAGCAGTTCCTGGGCCAAATGCATATGTTGTTGATGTTGTGAGTTGTCTCTCATGCTTTACAGCTCATTTTGGACTCCAATAAAAAAATTGCTCAAATTTGCTTTTTGTCTAACATCATTTCCACAGTCTAAGATAAATATAAAATAAACAGCAAGTAATAAATCATTAGAAAAAAAAAGAAAGTGACAAATGTGCATTAAAATGACACGTAAGGCCAGGGGTGGTGGCTCACTCCTGTAATCCTAGCACTCTGGGAGGCCGAGGCGGGCGGATCATTTGAGCTCAGGAGTTCGAGACCAGCCTGAACAACAGTGAGACCCCCATCTCTACTAAAAAAAAATAGAAAGAAATTAGCTGGACAAATTAAAAATATATAGAAAAAAATTAGCTGGACATGGTGGCACATGCCTGTAGTCCCAGCTACTTGGGAGGCTGAGGCAGAAGGATTGCTTGAGCCCAGGAGTTTGAGGTTGCTGTGAGCTAAGCTGATGCCACGGCACTCTAGCCTGGGCAATGGAGCAAGACTCTGTCTCAATAAATAAATAAATAAATAAATAAACAAAAAAAGGATGCATAACATAACCACATTTATTTAAGAATGTATTCCAAATCAAATGGCAAATTATGTTAAAATTGCAATTATTGTTGCACCAATCTAATAGTAGAGAAGCAATATCCACCTTTCCAATGTACAAACTGCAGAAATGAAGTGATGTGATTTTCTAAGCTCTTCTAATGTGCCTGTTAGATCACACAGTCCCATAGGCTCAGACAGATAACTTCCAATTATATCTGGGAATTTTTAATGTTTGTTATTTTATTGGTGGGTAGACACATCTTATATCTGTCCTTCATAAATAAGAAAAACACTCGTATGAATTTATTTCCTCGAGAAAAATGATTAAATTCAC
>CAUYSK010023995.1:0-15595 GCA_963575035.1 Avahi laniger | reverse complement strand
AAAGCAACCTAGCCAAGCCGTGCGTGGGCAGCCTGTCCTTCATTGGGGCGGAGGGGTGAGGACCAGCGTGACTTCCGTGTTGTAGCTTTGTGAACATCTGGGGAGGGTTTGAAGGGCCACCCGTGGGCAGAGCTGGTTCTTCTTTTTAGTGCAGGGTTGGTGGATGCTGGGGAGAGAGATCTAGAAACACACCCAGACCCCACCCCCAAATCAGATTCCACTCTGTGAACGCCGAGTGCTATTTAGGGTCAGCAGTGGGCCGGGGACTTTTCCTGCATTACCTCCTTTAATATCAGCAGAGTTACAGGAGCCGTGTTTACTCGGTAGCTTTACTAGGGGTATTTAACGCCAGGCCTGGGTGAGGACCGCATCAGTAAGAAGCAAGCTTTAAACCGAAACAGAACACCTCAGATGCTATTCAGTAACTGCTGCAAATATTAAAACTCCTCTTTGGGCTGGTTTACTGTGCAGTGTGGATTCAGAGAGAGAGAAATAATAACAGGCAAAGGGAAAGAAAATGTGAGTGAAAAATGAGGTTCTGGAAGTTTCACGCATGCATCGTCCGTGAGGTAGAATGCCGACGGCACAGAGCAGTGCTGTCCAGCAGAACTTTCCGTGGCTGTGGAAACGGTCTCTGTGCTGTCCGGTGTGGTAGCCACTAGCCACACATGGCTGTCGAGCGCTTGAAATGCGGCTGGTGTGTCTGAGGAACTGAATTTTTAGTTTAGTTTAACTTGATACCTTTTCTTTATTTTGCAATAATTTTAGATTTACAGAAAAGTCGTAGAAACCATGTAGAGAGGTTCTGTGTTCCCTTGACTCAGTTTCCCCTGTTAATGTGTTACATAACCGCAGTACATTTGTCAAAACTAAGAAATTAACATTGTGAATTACTGTTAACTAAATGTTAGACTTTATTTGGATTTCGTGAGTTTTCCCACTAAGGTCGTTTTTTCTGTTCTAGGATCCGATCCTGGAAACCATATTGCACTTAGATTTTATTTAAATTTGATTTGTTTAAATTTAAATAGCCACCTGTGGCTACTGTATCACCAGTGCAAATGTGGAGAATGAATTCCTTTCTGAGCCTCTGGGCTGGGATGTGCCTTGAACTTGTGTTCGTGGTTTTCTTAAGGATAGGGGAAATCTATTATTTATTGAGGTTGCCCTGGTGGGGAGTTGGGGGTCGGTGTTTCAGGAAACCTGGGTTCAGAGCCTGACTTTGCCCAGCCTTAGGGCCTGAGTGCACCAAAGGATCATCCTCGGGCCCCCAGTGGCCACGGGGAATCCAGAGTGAAGGGGAAGGAGCAAGTGTGTTCGCAGGGGCCAGAGGGAAGGAAGGACCTGCCTTTGAGCCCGGGGAGCCTGCCAGGAGCATGTGCAAGCAGAGAGCTGCGCTTCCCCTGAGCAGAGGACCTCACGCTCACCCTCGCCCTCACCTTCTCGCCCAGTTCAGGAAGTTCTTAGCTGCTCCACTCTGCTGCACAGAAGCAAAGGAGGACCCTCCCCCATTGCAGACCCAACAAGTCGCCAGGCCCAGAGCAGCTTCCACAGCCCTAAGCTGGACCTCACTGTGGACTTCAGGGAGGACCAGGCCACCCCCTGTTGGACAGAGGCTTGGGTGTCCTTTAGAAGCAGCGTTGTTGTTGGCGGAGGCTCCAGGGACCTTAAAAAGACCTGCTTAGCCGGGGGCGCCCCTGGAGAACAGCCACAGGTGTTGAACCAATCACAGCCTGGTGGGAAAATGTATGGTAAGCTCTGGCCTTTGGGAACACAGTTCACATCTTAGACAACCAGGGGAGACAGGACCAGGTGGCCAGACAGAAATTTCTGGAGCAGGTGATTAATGTAAAACTGCTCCCCTAAACAGACCAGGGTAGACACTGGTTATCCCTGAGGAAGTGCGTGTGATGACAGAGGAAACTGCAAAGCCTTCCGGGTGTGGCATGAGGGGAAGGAGGCGGTGACTGTGCCCAGAACCGCCTGACTTCAAACCCTGCATGCCCACGGCCACAGCCGTGTTTCCCAAGGTGGGTTCCGTGGTAGTCCCGCTCTACTGCCCCAAGTGGGTCTGAATCCGTGAATGTGCGGGAATGCTGCACACAGTTGCCTTGTTTGAGATTCATAGCGCATGTCAGCATATTTTTAAAGGCCCACTGTAAATAAACTTTAAATTTAAATCTAAAAAATGGGGGCATTTGTCCCAAACTCTTTGGACCGTAGCACCCTACCCCTTACTGCCAATGCTGACGTTGATTACACACACGCTGCAGAGTTGCATTCTGTGCGACACACCTGGGAAACGCTACGTTGCACCGTGTGCCGTGTGACAGATGGGAAGGGGTGGGAGGGGTGGAGGAAGGAGGGAGGAAGCATGGATTTCAAGAACCACAGCCCTGGGGCTCCCAGATTTCTTAACCCTGAGGAAGGAAGTTACTGTGTTTATTCCAGAGAGGGGGGAGATCGGGCCAGACATAAAGGAGATACAAGGCAGTGTCCAGGGCTGGTTTTCTTGTATTCTTTTGGGGAACAGGAACATGGATGGGGGAAGGGCTCCAAAGATGTAACTTTCACGTCAGGGATCAGGGCAGAGAAGCAGATACAGAGCTGCCCGGAGGGTGCACTCGGGGTGGCAGACGCTGCTGGCTCTTCTTTGTGACTCGGTCCCTTTCGATACCTTTTCTTATTCTCCTTCTTTCTCTGTTTTTATCCACTTCCCCCCACCCTGACCTCCTTCTCCCCCTCTTTACTCAAATGTCTGCCCCTCCTCTCTGCGCACCTCCCAGCTCCCCTCTTTGTCTAACTACCCGTAAGGGGAGTGAAATGTGCGGTGCCTGTGTTTATATTTGACGCTACTCAGGTTACTAGATAGAGCTTTTTGTTCCCTTTTTTTAAATATTAGAAACAGCTGAGTTTGGCATTTTAAGTTTTTTTCTTGTATCTTCAAACTGAATTATGTTCTCTCCAGGTTATGAGTGATCCTTGACCAATTTTATTCCCTTCCTCCCACCTGGAGGCCCCACAGCATCCACTCTGGCCTCATTTGTTTGTGGCAGACCCTTGGTGACCCAGGAGCCCGGAGGAAGGGGAGCGCCAGTGAGGGACGCGCGTGGGTGAGGGTCGCCGGAGTCTGGTGGACCGTAGCTGCGCAGATCTCCGCTCATAAGCGTTCTGAACGAGCCCGGGAGTATTCGAGTGAAACGCAGCAGGAAGGATGTCAGAGGAGAGCTGCTGCGTGGGGAGAAATGGTTGAATGGAAAATTATTTTTTCTTTCTTAGTAATCGCTTTGACATGAGCAGTAATTAGCCAACAGCTGACAGACCAGAACTGAAGTAGGAACAAGGGATCAGACTGGGGGCAAAATGCCTCTGCGTCGGACAGCTCCTGGCTGCCGCAAGCGTAGCGCCGTGAGCCTGAGGGCAGGAGTCGCGTGTGCACCTGGAGGTGCCGGGGAGGTGTGGGTCGGGGTCAGAAGGACAGCGCTGCCCTCAGGAGCTGGGACAGCCTTGGTTTATGGGGACTCAGTATCCTCAAAGAGAGAGACTGATGACCTGCCCAGGTAAAGCTTGTGTGTTTCATTTTCGTGGTCAAACTGAGCTGTGATTCGGTTTTGTGTTGCCTTTGTTCAGTTTTAGGATCAGGATAACATTGGCTTTGTGAAATAGACTGGGAAACCTGCCACTTGTCCCTGTGCACGGGCATGTCTTTCTTGAGAGTATGAAAGAATTTGCCCATAAAACCATCTGGGTCCGGTGCCTTTGTTGGCGGGGAGGTAATTTTTCAGCGGTTTTACTTTTTTTAACATTTCTAGTGTCCCTTGAAACTGTTTTGATAATTTGAGTCTTATGAAAGGTTTGGTGTTCAATAGCATAGAATTATAAATCATATGCTTTTGCAATAAAAAAAATCTCTGCTTCATTTGTTGTGCTTATGTTTTCTTTCTAATTCCTAATTCTGAGCATTTGTGTTCTCTTTCACTCTCACGTTGCACTGGCTCATCTGTTTTGTTTAATAGCTGTGACTCTTGCCTACCACCCCCCTGCCCTGGGTTGCTAATATTATCCTGTTTCCTAACTCATTAGTTCTGTTGCCTCAGTTATATTTCTTTTTCCTGTTCTCTTTTGGTTTATTTTATTAGACTTTAAAATTTTTTCCTAATATCTTAAGTTGAACGTTTAGGCTATTTTTGTCCCTTTGGGTTTGTTTGATAATGAAATAATTAAGGCTGTAGATTTTCCTCCAAGTATAATTCAGGCCTTAATCCCATTTGTTTTGGTCTGTTCCTCTTTATTATTTTCTAAATATTATATAATTACAGTTTAAAATTCCTTTTTGACCTGAGATGATTTAAAGGGAATTTTCTTAAATTTCCAAGTATCTGGGAGTTGGGAGACTGAGGACCTTGTATATTTATTCTTTCATTATTAATATCTGCTTTTATTGCTTTCTGGTCAAAGAATGTGGCCTGTGTTATATGTGCCTAGTGCCATTTACTGACGTGTTTATTTGTGGCTTAAATATGACCAACTTTTTAAATGTTCAATGGCTTCCTGGCAAAAAAAAATGTTATCTTTGTTTGTAGGACATGATGTTTAAAATACAAATTTTAATCAGCCTTTTGAATTAAATAATTCTGGTTTTCTTCATCCTTACTTTTGTCTGTTAATGAGTCCTACCCTGAAAACAGCGTACTACGGTTTTCGGTTGTTGTCTTTAGACTTTGTAGCATTTTTGTTTTATCCATTTCAGTGCTGTGCTGTTTGATAACTAAATTCTCGGTGTTAGGCCTTCGTTGTATCATTGTAGGGTGCGTCAGTCTAATGCCTTTCTTGGCATAGCTTTCTGCCGGTCTGAGTAGATTCTCCTTGGCCCCCTAAGCGTTCTCCCTGAGGCTGTTGGAATCCTGGCCTCCCCACTTAAGCTGCCTTTTTAATGGGTGGATGTTATCTGCGCTTGGCTGGTGGCCTGCCGGGGCGTGGTGTGGACCAGGCCTGTAGCCAGCCCTACGGGGTTAATCTGGTGTTTCTTGTTGCTTCCCCCAGCCACTGCGCTAGGGGCCTGCTCTGTCCCGAGTTTCTGTTTGCTCCGTATGTGTGTGCCCACCTTCTTCTGGAGTGGGGGCAAAGCTTATAGGTCAGGGAGAAGCCCAGCTGGCCACCGTTGAGTGTGGCTCTGCCGGCAGGTGGCCCAGGACTTCTTGCTGCAAGCATGGAGAATGGGGTACGTCCCCCAGCACGGAAAAGGTTCTCCACGGAATGGTCTCCATTGCCCATTGCTGGCCGCCAGCCCCGGATACTCCACATTAGTAGGTGTTGGCAACTTTTGGCCATTTTCTCCTTTGCTTCCTGCCACATTGCAGAGCTTTTTTCAGAAGAATCATGAGTTGGACATCAGTTTGTCTATCTTCCTTCAGTCCGACCTGCGCTGTACATATGCCTTGGCACTTCCTTCAAGCCTGGGGCGTGAGGATGGCATGTTTTCTTGGTCTCCAGAGATCACGCAGGCCTGTGGTTCATGGAGACCCCATTCGAGAACAGAAGCAGTGACCTTCCCTTCTCTATCCCTCCCTTCTTTTTTTAGCAAAGTATAATTTACAGATCCCTTTTGCAATTATTGTCTTGTGTTGTCACAACAGCAAAGTAGGCTTGGAGACTGGGTAGGATTATCCCCATTTTACAGATACAGAAGCTGAGGCTCACTAAGGAGAAACCACTCTGCTAAATTGCCCCTAAGGCAGCACCACCTCTGGGAACCGAGATTACAGGGGTCTCTGCGTGAGTTTGTGATGTCAGGAGCGTGCAGCAGTGTTGAGGGTTCGAAACCGGCCACATGGCACAGAAATTAGCAGATACTATCATACAAATCAGGGCTCCCCCCTGCCCTTGGAGAGCAGGTCCATCAGCAAACATCAGGAACATTAATGAGTGTCCCCCAAGAGACTTAAAGTTGTTAGGGTAGAATATTAGAACATCAAAATTTCTTTTTTAATGTTGGGAAAACTGTGACTCAAGAATGAAGTGTGTGTGATCGCTTGACTATTAACTAGTGGCGTCTCATTTCCTGGCAACCAATAAATCCAGTCCTCTTTCCATTACGCCCACATCACCATGCGTTGAGCTTGCGGGTGGAGAAGTTCCTCAGGGACAGGTGGAGGGGCTGTAGTAAGGTGGCAGAGGTGTAAGGAGAGAGATCGGACCCTTGATTGGCACCTGTGACTGTAACTGACGCGGTATTTGCAGCAATGGCAGCTGGACTATAGTGACCTCACTTTCTGTTAAGAACATTCCTTTTGCTCTTGGGCTCAAGAAGAAATTCAGTCCCCTGACGGTTCAGTGGTTTGGGTGCCAAGGATTAGAGAGATGTTTTCAACCCGTTTCCAGCTCTGCAGAGACTGATGATATCCTGTGGGATGGTCCTAGCCGGGCAAGTCCTCTCTCAGAAGCAGGGAAGGAGGTAGGAGAAGGGGCTGCAGTGGCCCGAGGTCGGGGATGCCCGTCTGGGGCCCACACAGCATCTGAGCCGTGTCTCTGTCCCTGCAGTGAATGGATACCACGCGTCAGGGACCCCAGCGCACCCTCCAGAGACTGCCCACATGAGTCTCCGAAAATCCACCGGTGATTCCCAGGTAAGGGGCCCATTCAGGGAGGTAGGGGTGACTGCTTACACAGGCCCAGGAAGGTCTCATTAAAGGTGCGTCTGTCATGGGAGTCCAGGTGGCTCCGGCCCAGTTCTGCCCCAAGTAGCAAGTAGTTGGTGTATCTGGGTTGTTCCGATGTTCCCGGATGGGGAGAGGGTTGGATGATTGCGGTTTGTCAGTTTTCTAGAAGTTGAGGGTGGTTTGGTGAAGGGCCTGACGGTGGCGGAGTCGTAACCGCTAGGGCAGAAGGATCCGTTCTGCCGTCCAGCAGCGAGTCCTGATACGTGGAGTCTAGGTTTCCCGTCACGCTCAGAGTGTGGGTGTGCCGGGCCATTTTCCTTTTCTCTTCCCTACCCATCCCACCCCGAGACTTTACCCAGAATGGAATTTAGTAGAATCTGCTAATCTCACTTGATAAACTAGCATAGAGACAGCTATGGGATGCAAAGAAATGGGAATATGTCTTCAGATTCCCAAACTGCTTTCTCAGTCTCCATCCCAGCTGACAGTTGTGCAGACGTGTGAGGGAGGTGTTCGTACTGCTCCCCTGGTTTGCAAGCGGTCGCTGCGGCGCAGACAGGTGAAGTGACTTGTGCAGGCCACGTGGTTACTCAGTGGTCAGAGCGACTTGATGCCAGGTCCCGCCGTGTCTCCAGTTGCACTAAGCTGTGCCTCCGAGACTGAGGACCGGCCTTCTCTAGTCTGCCCCATACATTGCCAAGAAGATGTTCTCCGTGAAGCCTCCAAACCCCACCAGCCATTTCCAGGAATTAAAATGCCAGACCCCGTGTGACGATGACAATGACGACAACGGTGATGATGATCAATGATAATTGATGATGATCGTGATAATAGCATTGCTGATGTTGATGGTAACAGTAGCTGCTTATGCAGGGGGACCCAAGGACAAGTCACTGAAAGAAAGACCCATTGATCTGTTACCACAATCCGCTGAAATGTGGCAGTGAGCTTTAATACAGGCAAGAGTGTTAACTTTTGGAAACATTATTAAGTTTTTCTCTTAGGAGCTGAGTGTTGGGCTCAGATTCAGTTCAATTAATTCTAGAAGAGAAATTGGACATCAGTGTAGGTCGGGGCTTCTGAAATTTTGATGGACGTCTGAGTGACCTGGGCCTCTTGTTAAAATGCGGATTCTGATCCGGGAGGTCTAGGGTGGGGCCTGAGATTGTGTTTCCAGCCAGCCCCGAGGTGGTGCTGGTGCTGCTATCTGGGGGGCATGGCAGAGTAGGAGGGATCTGGGCACAGTCAACAGGACGTACACAGCAGCTTTGCTTGTCCCCTTCTCTCCTCTGCCCATGTCACCCGTCACCCTGGCTTTGTGTGTTTCTTACTGAGCCCCCAAATAGCCTTCTCAACACAGCTTCTATCCGTCTGTTTGAAGCGAAACTTGTCACCTGACTTGTGAGCGTTTCTGAAGACTAAGTTCTGCTGTGGCTTAACAACAATAAAAAAGCTTGTGCCAACCCTCGGGATTATTAGGAGGAATATTGGAGACAGCTCCCCACCCTCAAAATCGTTCTTCCTTCCCTGATAGAACATGACTCCCCCCACCCCCAGGAATAATGTGAAGTTGTTGCTCATCCATTTAAAATATGTGTGCTGTTCTAACTTCTACCTCAGAAGCTGATTTGACAAGTGTGCGTCATAAGCCCTCGACAGAGGAATTTCTCTTCCAATGTCTGTTCTTGGAATATATTTGGAGTTTCTGATTTCTGTGAAGGCTGCTCACTCCAGCATTATTCACAGCACCGTAACATCAGACCCAACCTAATTGTCCAGCAACGGGGGATGCGTAAAACGGATTATGGCCCTGGACATCCAGCCAGCCAAAGATACCGCGCAGACATACAGAAGCATTCTTCTGAAGAAAATGTAATGATTTGGGAAAACGCTCACGACATAATATTCAGTAGGGAAAGCAGCGCAGAAGCTGCACGTCTAGTCAGGCTTATTTGGGAGAAGGGCAGCTATACTTAGGTGAAGGAAAATGCCTGGAAGAAAAATAAACCAGAGCGTTTGTGATGGTTCTATCTGTGCTTCTCAGTCTGGGGACATTCGGCAACATCTGGGGACATTCTCCTCAGCACAGCTGGGGAAGGGGTTGCTGCTGGCAACTCGGGGGTGGACGCCGGGGGTGTTGCTAAATATGCTGTAATGCACAGCACACCACAACAACCCACTGTAGATGAAATGTGAGTTGTGCTGAGATTGGGAACCTTGGTCTAAGATCATGGGTGGCTTTATTTTCTTTACACCTTGCACTGTTCTTCAGATCTCCTAAAATGAGCACATTTTACTTTTATAGAAGACAGATACAATTTTTTTATTTAAAAAAAATGAAAACTAGAAGGAAGGTACTGGTCTTAGGGGTTCAAGGAAAGCCAGACCTAAAGACAGGTGGATTTGAGTAATATTCTTTTTGGATGGTAACCTTGGGTGTTGAGGTATCATCAAAGCAACAAAAATAAATACTGCAGAACATGGAGAGGGTGAACACAGATTCCTTCACCAGTTCCCAGGACTGTAGGAATGTTACTTTTAGGCTGTGAAAGGGTGACATTTGGGTGCAAAAGCTATGACTTTTTAATCCTAGTTTGTGAACCTACAGAGCTGGTTCTCCAAAAAGGTGCCAAGGCTAAGCATAGGAAAAGGTTAAGAAGGTTTGGTATTCACAGAGAGTATTAATACCACCAACAAAGGATCCCTAAGTACATGCAACACTCGGCAAACACTCAGTGTGCAGAGTAATTGACACACATCGTCCCAGGCTGTCCATTGTAACTCTTAATGATTATAGTTCATTATAACTGAAGCATGAATGAATGAATGAATGAATGAGCAAATGAACACATGCCCATTTGAGATGCAGGGTGTGGGGTGGATAAAGTGGCTTGTTCAAGGTTACAGTGACAGACCCAGACCGAAAAGCTCCAGATATGAAAAGCCCTGTTGTGTCCTCTTCCTGCTACCTGCTAGCTGCCCCTCCTTGAGCAGGCATTAGAGTGTTGGGGGACAGGGAGGGCAGCCGTAATTTTCATGGAAACCGGGAGTGTGTCCCCACCATGCTCTGTCGTGGGTAGGACTGACAGCTGGACGCCAACAGTTGCTGAGGGCACCTGCCCCCTTCGTCATCCAGCCCTGGGAGACCTGCGTGGGTGGGTGCAGGTGGTGGTTGTCTGGTGCCACCCAGTGGACGGTTTCGATTCTGCAGCCCCAGGCCAGCTGTCTGAGTACTGGGTAAATGGAGCCCACCTGGTGAGAGGGAGCAAAGGCTCATAGCCTTGCTGGCTGGCTGGCCTTTGCAGAAACACATTCTAATTCAGCCGGTCCCCTTCCTTCTTGCCCACCAGTGTCTAGGGCCTTTGGTGACCCACCTTTTAACATTCTGACTTCCCATGAACTTCCCCAGGAAGACCCTCTAGACAGAGGAGAGGAAAGAGAGTGGGACTAAGGGCCTGGAAACTTAGGGGGGACCCACTGGAGAAAGGAGTTTAAAGTGGAGAAAGGAGGTGAGATCTAAATGTCTACCATCTACAGCCCCCACTTTAATTCAATAACACACGTTCTATTGAGCATTTCTGTCTTTGCCAGGCACTGAGACACAGGCACACGTAGCCCCTGCTTTGATGGAGGTTTGTAGCCGGCGTGGGAGAAAGACATTAGATAAATGATTCTGCACTTTCAGCAGTGATAAGGGCTGGAGGAAGTGTATGCTGTGAGGACCCAGCCTGGTGGGGGAGATGTCAGGAATGGACTCCCTGAGAAAAGATATTTATTCTGAGACCGGAGCGTGAGCAAGGGTTTAGCTTGGCAGAGAGGTGGGGGAAGAATAGCATTCCAGGTGGAGGGAACAAGACATGCGGATGCCTAGAGGCGGGAAGGAGTGTGGTGTTTTCGAGAACCCATGGGGGCTGAGTGCACTGCGGCTTACTAAATTGGCAGGTGGATGGTGGGGGATGCACAGGCCTT
The DNA here is from genome assembly GCA_963575035.1 of Avahi laniger. Taxonomy (NCBI): domain Eukaryota; kingdom Metazoa; phylum Chordata; class Mammalia; order Primates; family Indriidae; genus Avahi; species Avahi laniger. Next base: position 4,967 of record CAUYSK010023995.1, on the reverse strand, counting down.
TCTCGAGAAGCTCGGGTTTTATCCTAACAGTACTGAAAGGCCATGGAGGGGTTTCTTACAGGATCCCACCTGCCGAAGGGATGGGGCCCAGAAGATTATCTTCAGGGAGAGGACATGGGCTGGGAAGACATTTGGAGCAGGCGTTTGCTGAATCAATCACTTGTGAATGACCCGCCACAGTGTACCGGTACCTCCTGTGTGGTGCCACCGTCTGTCGCCCTCTGGGTGACAACAGAGCTGCCCAGCTGGGGCCAGGACGTTAAGAAATAAATGGAGGAAAAGATTTCTCTGGAATCATAGCCAAAGGGAATTTTTTAAAAATACTTTTATTATAGGCACTTGCAAACCTTCACGAAAACAGAGGGAATACTATTAATACAATAAAGTATCATTTAAGTCTAACATTTGCCTGCGTTCAGCCAGTCTTGTCTCATTTCTGCTCCCGTCCCCTCCCCTCATCCCACTGCCCCCTTGGACTATTTTAAAGCAAATTCCTGATATATTGTTTTAAATGCAAATATTTAAGAAAGTATCTCTAAGGGGAAAGATAGAATCAGAATCCAATTATAACACTTAAGAGAACATTAATTCAGTAACATCACCCAACATTACAGTCCATGCTCACATTCCCCAGTTTTCCCCAAACGCATTTTATGGCTGCTTTTCTCCCCCGCCAGGGTCCATTCAAGTTCACACATGGAGACCCTGGTCACTGTGTCTCCTTAGTCTTTCTCTATTTAAAACTGCTTTATGGAGACAGAACTCACATAACTATGCAATTCATCCAGTTAAAATGTACAAGTCAGTGGTTTTCAGTATGTTCACGGTTGTGCAACCATCGTCACAGTCGATCTTAGAACATTTTCATCACCCCGAGAAGAATCCCCCAAGCCTTAGGCACTCACTATTCTGATTCTACCTTCTGTCTCTATGTGGTTGCCTATTCTGGACATTTCATACAAACAGAATCATGCTGTATGTGGTCCTTCGTGTCTGGCTTCTTTCACTTGGAATGTGTTCAGGGTTCCTCCGTGTCGTGGCGTGTAGCACTCCATCCCGTTTTGTGGCTGAATAGTCTGTTGGGCGGACAGACCATTTCATCACAGTGATTGCTTTGGTCTCTTTTCATCTAGACCCAATCCCTCACACATTTTTTCTTTCGTTTTTCCCCATGTTGACTTTTTATCTATTTATTCTTTAAGAGTCCAGGTCAATTGTCTCTCAGAATGATGTACATTCTTGGTATAATTGTTTTTTATGCTTAGATTCAGGTTAAGCAGTTTTGACAAGAATACTGTGCAGGGCACGTTGAGTACTTATTGCATTTTATTGGGTTTTAACCTTCCCAGGTTAGCACCCTGCTGGTGAGGCATAGTTTGCACTCTTGGTTAACATGGTGACTACCAGATTTCTCCTTTGCAGGGGTGCATTTTCCTTTCTAACTCGTCAGTAATCTGCAAGGTGCCAGTGTGAGACCATGTGAATGTCCTCTTCCCTAACAATCTCTTCATTCAGTGTTTTGGGCATCCAGGAGGATCATGGCCTGAATCCCTTTTGACACGGGGGTTTGCAAATGGTGATTTCCTAATCCATTGGGTATTTTTACTAGCGTTCCTCTGTAAAGAAATGTCCCCTCCTCTTCCCCTTAGAGTTAATTAGTTGTGGTTATTCTTCATATCTGTGCCCAGATCGTCCCAAGTTTAGCCCCTGGGAGCCCCTGTAGGCTGACTATGTCCTTCTGTTATCCTTCCATCATCGTTTGAATACTTTCTTACTTCTCAGAACAAGAGGATATTCCAAGTCTATTCTGCATGTGGAATTAGCTCCAAGGAGCCTGGCTTCCTTTGAATACCAAATAGTATTTAGAAACCAATTTCTAGCTAGTAGGTGTTATAACTGGGATGAGGTATCATTCCTTCTGGGCCCTTCCAGCGGAATGCTATGGGCAGGGCAGGGGAGAGGAGGGAGTGATGTATGTGTGTGTGTGTCTATATATAAAATGCGTGTATACAATATATGTTCATGAAATTAGAGTAATAGGCACAGGTTAGCAGCAGCACACGCAGAGCCTGAGATTGCCTGTGCCCCACCCTGGTCTGCACCCCTTGAAGTCGTACACGGCTAAAGAGCAGAGACCAGAGAAGGTGCTGACGCCCACTCACAGAACACCCACCTCTCAACGCCATTACTTGTATTTCTGTCCTGGCCAGGTTATAGGGAGGAAATGTGGCATCCACGTCCAGCCTCATTCTACAGAGCCTTGTACACAGTGGTCCCAAAATATATGTTTGTGGATAATGGAAATCGTTTTTGCCACCCCTGAAAAGACATCTGGAAAACAAGATACTGTCCTGGGTCTCCAAGTGGAGAGATGGCAGAAGATAGAGGAAAGAGTTATGTAGGCTTAGATGGCAGTTTCCACACTTCTCTTTACTAGCCTTGTGACCCTGGAGAATTTAACTTCTGCAAGCCTCAATTTCATGATCTGCAAAATGAAGTCGATGCCATTTAACTTGCTGGGCTGTGAGGATGAAACGACATTAAGCATGTCCGATGGCTAGCCTGGCGCCTGCCACGGTAATCACTCGGTGGACAGTAGCTCTTGCAACGCTTCCTTCACCTTCCTTCTCCTCCTCCAGCATCCTGTCCTCACCAGCATCAACCTGTAGACTCAAAGGCTGTTGCCAAGGCAGCCGGAGCACTGGTCACCCTCCCTACAGTGGGAGCACCGTGGTGGTGGCAATGTCTGTCCATGACGGGGAGACTCCTGCAGACCCCAGAATCCATCCCCACGCTACCCTGCCCCCTTCCTGGCAGGTGTTTGCTTGGCCAGTGTCTCTCCTGAAGGAACTAGTGGAGAAAGGCCTGTACTTGTCTCTTGTCCTTGGTGACTGGCACCTCCTACCCTGCAGCCTCTGCCTTCCTCCCGGGGCGGTGTTGGCACGTGCCCTGGGGCAGAGCCGATAGCTTGGGAGGGAACTGGGTGGGCCGGCTGGAGGAGTGATGCACCAAAAATGTCTGTGGAAGCTGTAGCTGGCCACAAGCTTGATGTTTCCCTGGAGCCTGTTGGGGTCGCTAGAGGAGTGGCCATAAGTAGAGGCGCCTCAGTGAAACGACAGAAGGTGGATCCGCGGGCCTCCAAGTGAGGTCTGCAGATTCCGCATCAGAGACCTGGCACCACCTGGGACCTGCTGGACCAGGTCCAGCTGGGACTCTATTTTGGGCAGTTTCCGCAGTCGATTCTGATACACCACAAAGCTTGAGGACCAGTGATGATCCATTTTACAGATGGTGAAACTGAGGCTCAAAGAAGTCAAATTCTTTGACCAGGATCTCAAGGCTAGTAGTCATTTTCTTGTCTGTGAAGTGGATGCTCTACAAGGTCCCTTTTTGCTTAGGATATGGGTTTTTGTAAGTTAACTTACCAGCCCAAGTAGGGCTGTGTGGGAGTAAGGGAATGAGACCATAGCAGGAACTCAGTCAAGCTCCCTCCTTGGCCCGATTCACTGATGGGTTCCTGATGCAGGGGCTGGCCCCCACCTACCGGTGCTTACCCTGCCAGGTGTCCAGGGATATGCTAGCCTGGGAGGTTCTGGGGGGTGCTTCTTCCCCTGACACTCATTGGAGAAGCCCTTCCATGCTTCTTCTGACCTTTATCTATACAGTGATGGTCACTTCTTTACATTCTTCCAAGGAATGTGTAAGTCCAGGGGCACATGTGTGATGGCCACCCACAGTGCCTTGGGATAAGCCTGCTTCCCAGGTCATTGTGGGGCTCAGGACAGGAGACACCCTAGGTCCTGCTCAGGGACTTCTAGAATAGAATCCCTAACGTAATTGCTAATAGAACAAGGAATACCTGGAATGGAACATTCTCTTTAGGCTCATAGGACAAAAGTGGTGTTTGTCCACCAATTTTCCCTACAAGAACCATTGCAGGGCTCTGGCAAGCTGCTGAGGACCCGAGGGCTCAGGGCTACCTGGGAAGCAGGCTTACCCCGAGGCACTGTGGGTGGGCATGTGGGACTCTGGTGTTCTTGCTGGCAACAGGGAAGACATAAAAAGGCAATCTAGAGACTGAATGGAAGCGGAAACTCAGCCTGGCTGGGAAATTCCTCCTTGGCTCACGGCGTGGGGAGAGCGACAAGGCAGGGAGGTGGCTGAGCAGCACCCCAGTGCACACGATGTGTATTTAGGGTTTGATGTTTTGGACCTGGGGGTTTCAGAATAAAATGTCATGTGCTGAGTGTTCGGAGCCAGGAGGTGGTGGCCTGAGATCTGCCTTAACTCTCTGCTCCCCAGCGGGTTCCCCGCTTCAGGCAGCAGGCAGCGTGCGCAACCGTTTTCCAGCAGAGGGCAGCGCAGGGGTTAACTCCCCAAATCACAGACAGGGAGAAGAAGGGGGGAGACCTGATTTGGAGCAGTTTTCTCAGAGCCCGCGCAGGAAGCTTCCTCCAGTTTGCTTCCAGCCTGAGCCAGGCATGGGAACAGCGTGGGATCGGGGATGCTGCCACCTGCCCTGGCCCAGAATGTGGTGCCTTAGGAGTTAACGCCAGGCTGAGCATCCCTGAACTTCCCCAGCACAGGGCTTTTAACCAATCCCTCCCCTCAGGGAACCTGAATGGGGGAAAAGAAAGTCCAACATGGAGAGCAGCTCTGACGATGTTTCTTGCCTCTCTCCCCAGAACCTGGGATCCTCGTCACCGAGCAAAAAGCAGAGCAAGGAAAACACCATCACAGTAAGTGGCTCCCGGGGCGCTCCCAGGTAGGGCAGCAAGCTGGGGCATTTGGCCACAGTGGCGGGGCTGTTGCCATGGCAATGTGGACCACCAAGCAGAAGTGATGCCCAGCCTGGAAACGGGGAAATTCCAAAGCTCAGATAAGCTGAGATTGCCCACCGCCCCCCCCCCCCCCCCCCCCCCCCCACCCCCCGCACTGATGATTTGGAAATAAAAAAGAGATTCACG
>CAUYSK010023994.1:0-16268 GCA_963575035.1 Avahi laniger | reverse complement strand
GTGGTCAAAAGAGACCCGCCCCTGCAGTCAGCAGACCTCTGGGCACTCCGATGTCACCCCCGTGTCCTTCCAAAGCCAGACTGGGGGGAAGAAGAGAACCTGGGGCTGGTCCAGGGTGGCATCTCTTTATTCAGACATTTGCGTGGGAAACTCTGCACCCCTTCCTTCCTCAGCTGCGGAGAAGCCGGATTATGGCTGGCGGGGTGGAGACGGCCTCGTGGGAATTCTTAGCCCTCGATGGTGTGTCTGGAATTGCTCCAAGGAAACCAGGTATTTGTTCTATGTGGGTCTGTGATCAAAGTGTGCATCGCAGTGCCCGTACCTCACTGCTCATCATGTCACCTCTGTCTGTGTCCCCAGCACCTGGCTTTTAGGCATTGAAACGCTGTTTGTGAATTAATGAAGGCAGGGGGTGAGGAAAGTGACAAGTGATCAGGTCCTGAAAGTTACATGTGTGGAAAGTTTAAAACTACAAGGAGCCATGGGGAGCTTTACAAGCGGGCTGCGGAAGGGAGGAAATGAGGATGCGGCACAAACTGCCGTGCGTGGGCCGAGCGCCATTGTTCCCTTCCTCCTGGGCCCCCAGGTGGACTGTCTCCCCAACGTTATGTATGACCAAGTTCTCCCGTAGGGTGTGAGCAGAGGTGATGTGCGCTCCCTCCCGGCCTGGGGCTTTAGATGCCGGGCATGGCTCCCCCACCTCTCCTCTTCTGGCCAGCCAGAACCCAAAAGGGGCGGGGGCCCAGCTGTGACCACATGGAAGGTGGTGTCAGTGCAATGACTTGGCAAGACCCTGGGTCCCTCGACAACTCTGAGTCACGGTGGTGCCTGGGGACCTGAGCCCTTCCCAGCGGGACTGCCATGTGGAGGAGAAATAAACTTCATTCTTACGTGACAATCTTATGGCACCGTGGGCTTAAACTGCCTAATGCAAGTGGGAAAAGGGAGGTAAAACGTTACTAGGGGATATTACGGGCTGAATCGTGTCCTCCCTCCCAAAACTCACGTGCTGAAATCCCAACCCCCAGTACCTCAGAATGGGTATTTAGAGACGGGTCTTTAAAGAAGTGATTAATTTAAAATGAGGCCATTAGGCTGGGCCTACTCCAACCTGACTGGTGCCCTTATAAGAAGAGGAAATTTGGACACACAGAGAGACGTCGGACGTGAGGAAAGACCACGTGAGGACACAGCGTGAAGCTGGACACACACAAGCCAAGGAGAGGCCTCAGCAGAAACCGGCCCTGGCGACACCTGGATCTTGGAATTCCAGCCCCCAGAACTGTGAGAAAGGTAAATTTCTGCTGTGTAACCCCCCAGCTTGTGGTACTTTGTTGTGAAATCCTGAGCAAACTCCTACAGGGACTTACCCATTTTTCTCCTCCCTCCTTCTATCCTTCTACCCATCAAACGTTTTCTGAGCTTCTATTTTGCACATGGAACTGTGGCCATGAAGAAATGTTTCCAGCATGTTCCCCACCCTCCCAGAACCTACCTCATGGGAGGTGGGAACATCTTCAGAATTTTTCCAACTAGATCCCATGAACATATACTCAGAAGTCCTTCTCCTTCTTGAACTATTTAAAGGAACCACCTTTGGAGCTGCCCCTGCCCTGAAATCCTGCCCCCTTTCTCCTTCTTTCTTCCTCTGAGCGTCTCTGTCCCGCTCCCATTCTGTGACGTGCACCCGTCCTCCTTCCCAGCTGTAATCGTCCCTGCCCTTCAAGGGCACCTTTATGGAGGAAGGGCCATTTGAGCTGGGGCTGCTCATCCATGTCAGGAGGGTGACCTGCATCTGGCCTTGTCATGTTCCACCAGCACATGTCCTGCCCGCCTGTGAGACTGTGAACTTTGCAGGGAGACAGACCTTAGCTTTTCTGTCTCAGCATCTCCCAGGGTGACCTGCGTGCTGCAGGTGGTGGAGAAAATAGGAAGTGCAGCGGTGGAAGACAATCCAGCAGACGGAGGGTCTCATCCCTGGCCCCTCCCCCATGTACTAGTCTTAGACACAGCAGCTCCTGTCTTAGCATGAGACATGCAACAGGAGACAACGTTTTTGTCTTAGCAACTCACAAGCCGTGCGGAACGGGATTCCGAACTTCCCTTGGATGTTATTCACTAGTACGATTTGGCCTGTTCTCCGGGAGATCATGTCGGGAAGCAGGGCTGGAAGACAGGGACGATGAGTCATGAGTCACGGTTCGCAATCCCAGCCCGAGCCAGGCGGCGCAGGGAGACCCTCCCCACACCCACATCATGACACATGGCTCTGCTGCCTCCGTGCTGATGGGAGGGCGGCAGGGCAGGCATGGCACGGGCCCCGGCAATCTTTTATCCAGCGTGTCCAAACAGTGGGCCGGACTCAGCTGGCGAATTGCTGGATGATTTTAAATGACCTCCCCTGCCCACATACAATGTGCATTAAGTGACATGGATTTCGATAGTAGGATGGATATTCTCTCCTCAGTTCTCCTACCGCGTCCCGAAGGAAGTCTCCCGCTGTTGCTAACGTGTCTTTACTGCCTCTTTTGCAGGTGTTAACCTTTTAACAAAGAGATGGAAGACCCTGGAGGTCTCAGGCTGTCTTGGGAGACCTTCCTTTGTTTAGTTTTCAGGTTGCCTTCTATATATTGAAAGTGAAAGCGATTTTAAACTTTGTTGGCATTAAAAGGCCTTCCTCCTAAAGTGAATTTAATTTAAAAGTGAGGACATCTGGAGAAAGATATTAAGTAAATAATGGTCCTGATGTAGTGGGGATGTGGCTGAAAATGAGAAGTTGGTATTCAGAGACTCCGCTTTCCGAGCGGTGGGTTAGAGATGGGCACCCTGAGGCCCGGAGCTCAAGACTAGACTCGGGGCCCGCAGCAGGTTAGAGATGCAGCCAGAAGGGGAAACCAGTCCTGGCTTTTTCCACTCCACTTCTTCCGTTCCTCACTTTGATGCCCATGAACAGTCCTTGTCAAGCTTTGCTAGGATGACACACCTGTGCTGGCCACATGGTGTGTCCACAGGGACCGGACTGGAAGAAACTGCTATCTCTGGGGCACCATTCTAGACACCCTGGGCAGGCATCTTTCTGCCCCAAATGCTTCTTGCCTTCCTCTCACTCCTCAGAATCCCACTCTAGAGGCTCCTGGCATGGGAGTTGGCTGCAGAGAAGGCGGCTCTGAAACCATGCCTTCTCAGGGCACCCCACTCCCTAAATGGAGGGGTTCTCCAGGCTCACATTCTCTGTGAGCTTCTGCTCTGATAAACGTGGGGAGGAGCTTCAACTTTGGTTCTACCCCATGATTTTCTCAAGCCCCACCCTCCCAGGCTTCAGCTCTGCATTTCAACTTGGCGGCAAGAACTCTCCACCTGGGTGTCTCCTGGGCCCCTCAAACAGGTCCACATAGGAAACACAACTTGACCTTTCAAAGGGAGACATTCTCTTGCCTTCCCTGTTTCTGTGAGGGGGTTGAAAGAATACTGGGTCTCTTGTAGTTTGGGGATAAACCCTTTTTCTTCATTTCTGAGGAGAGAATCTCTTCTGACCCACTGTCATGGTTAGCAGCAGATCAGCTGCAAGGTTGATAGAACAAAGTGTATACAAAGGATGAAGACAATGGCCCGGAGATGTTGCATTGGAGGGAAGTGATGGATGTGAGTGGGGAGAGAGTGGTAAAGGGCAGGGCTTGGGTGTAAAGAGGGGGTTTCGCAGAGAGGGAAGTTGAACTAGACCAGTAAGATATTTCCTAAATCCCTTTTCTTTCCTCAACATGTACAGTGAGAATGCTGAAAGCCCTCACCAAATAAGTAGGGGTTTTTCTGAGGGGGTTGTGGGTTCCATCCAGAGCTTGATGACTGTCCCAGCTATGTAACAGAGCCCTCCCTAGCATCGGGTGTCCCAGATACCCATGGGAAAGTCAAACTCACGAGACCTTTGGTCAGTGTGATGGGGCCAAAGTAGTTGACGTCCATGATCTTTCTGTCCAGCTCCAGAGAAATCTTATGGGCAGGCCCCTTCACCTTCATGCTGGTATTGTTGATGAGGATGTCCACACAGCCATAGCAACCCAGGACTTCTTTTGCCACATCCAGGACACAGCTGATATCTGAGAAGTCCAACAGGACCAGCTTTGGGGTGAACGTCTGTTGAACCAACGAGAGAGGCAGAGCATGTGTAGGGTATCCTCTCTCTTGCAGACCTTGGGGGCCCTTAATCTAAGCGCCACTCCTTTTGAAATTCAAAGCTTATAAAATGACTGTCAAAAAAAAAATGAAGAGGAAGAAGGAGAAGTGACTCTGGGATGAAGATGGATGGAGAATACATTTTTGAGGACCTGGGCAACAACAAGAACAAATCCAAACATAAATATGTAGCAATAAAGTCTGAATTTTTGGCCAAGGTTCCGGAACTGATAAATCCAGATGAGTATTGTCCTTCACCACGGTTCGCTTTAGAGGCTGGGTACTGATGCCAGTGGTGACATTGTTACTTACAACATTTCTGAGCTCCTTTCCTAACTGGGTTACAAGCTGCGAGAAAATCCGTCACAGAACTTCATAGCAAAAATGTAGTACATTTTGTTTTTGACCAAAATCATACACTCAACACAATATTTTTGAAGCACCTACTATGTGCCAGACACTGTGTTCAGCCCTAGACATTTGCTGTTATCAAGACTGTTGGTTTAGAGGGTGAGGTTGGGCACATTGACGGTACCATGAGATCAATGCAATCCCAGTGTTTGGCAAACACTTTTCCTGAGATATGCCCTTGAAGACAGGGTTCCCGCATCTCATTTGTTTGGGAAACATAGACTATTCTCCAGGTTCCTCTCGGAGATACACAATGCGTGTCAGCATATCAAAAGCTCCCCAAAGTCCCTCAATATAAAAACCAGACAAGCTTGGATTAATAGTATTTCCCACACAGTTGACCATAAAACCTCATTTTTACCCAATACCTAACAATATCTCAAGAAACACACTTTGGAGACTTTGGTGTTTCCCTGTTTTCCTGTTTGATCACTCTCCTCAAAGGTCACACTCACCTCCAAATGACTTTTAGCTGTTTCCAAACATCAAATCCAACCTCAAGGGTAAAGATTAAGAAAAAAATTCCAGAAGGGAGCTGTGAAGGCAATTCCCTGAACAATGCTCTAGAAATGCCTAGATAACTGCAGCCTCATTGAAATAAGTGTTCACTTCCTGGGAGACTTCTTGGGAGGCAATTTTATTTCCCTGATTTCTTTGAAGGAGATATCACTTAAGCATTTGAGGTTTTGTCATTTTTGTTTTTTGTTTTAATCAACTGCGCTTGTAAATACAACCCGTACCTGGGACATCCCCTATCTTTTGGATCCTTTTGAGTCTGACTTTTATAGAATCAGGGCAAACATCACTGGCCAGAGAACAAATTTTTGTCATGGTGAGTGGTCAAAATGAGACAACCCCTTATGGCTGGCAGACATGCCTATGTCAAGGTCAGTGTGTTCACCGCTTCCCATTCCCCAAAGCAATCACCAAACTTCCCGCACTTGGCCCAAGAACTGGGCCTGAGCAATGAGTGGATGCTAACGGTGCACAGGGGTTTCCCAAGCCGACTGCTGGAAGGCCTTACCTTGCTGGGGTCAGCCACGCTGATCAAGGCATCGTATAGGATCTCTAGCCTCTCCCAGTTCTTTCCACACAGCACCAGCCTTGCCCCACCCGTGTGGAACACCCGAGCACACTCTGTGGGGAAGAAGGAAGCAGGACGGGCACACTGTGTGGATGGAGCCACTGACGGTGAGCCCCCCTCTCTTAGGAACTCAAGAAATCAAAGAATTCAAAAGTCTTAGCAAAGCAAGGTCCTTTAGAGGTTGTTTTATTTAGCCACCTCCCTGAGCTGGAATTTTTTTTGTTATTTCCAGCCTCAGCTTGGTTGTTCCCTGTGGAGGGGAGCTCACAGTCTGGTGAAATAGCTCTTCCTTTGTTGGAAAGTTCTGATTATTGGAAATTCTTCCTTATACTGAACAGGAAGATGACTCTGTCCACCTAGTCCCCCAGGACCACAGCTCTAAAGATATCTCAATCTAAAGATATTGGAAACAGCCACCACGGTTTTTCAGACCACATGTCATCAATTTACTTCACATTTTCTCTAGGGATAGACAACTCAGCCAGGGATATATATATACTTTCTGTCTAATTGATTTTGCTCTGACATCCTTGGTTAAGTATATTCCTAGGTATTTTTTTTTTTTGCAGCTATTGTAAATGGTATTGAGTTCTTGATTTTATTCTCAGCTTGGCTGTTATTAGTGCATAGAAATGCTACTAATTTGTGTCATTGATGATAGAAACAAATGGAAAAGCATCCCATGCTCATGGATTGTAAAAATAAATATTATTAAAATGTCCATACTGCCCAAAGTGATTTACAAATTCAATACAATTCCCATGAAAATACCAATGTTTTTTACAAAACTCAAAAAAAAAATCCTAAATTTCATATGAAACCAAAAAAGAACCTAAATAGCCAAAGCAATCCTAAGCAAAAAGAACAAATCTGGAGGCATTGCATTACTCGACTTCAAATTATACTACAAGGCTATAGTAACCAAAGCAGCATGGCACTGGTATAAATGTAGACACATACATCAATGGAATGAAATAGAACCCAGAAATAAAATCATTTACTTATAACCAACTTATTTTCGACAAAGCGGACAAAAACATACACTGGGGAAAGGATGCCCTATTCAATAAATGGTGCTGGGAAAACTGAAGAGCCACATACAGAAGAATGAAACTCAATCCTTATCTCTCAATATATACAAAAATTAACTCAAGATGGATTAAAGACTTAAATGTAAGACCCAAAATAATAAAAATTATGGAATAAACTAAGAAAAAACACTATTGGACATTGGTCTAGGCAAAGAATTTATGACTAAGACCCCCAAAGCAAATACAACAAAAATAGAAATAAATAAATGGGATTTAATTAAACTAAAAAGTTTCTCTACAGCAAAAGAAATAATTAACAGAGTAAATAGACGACCTACAGAATGGGAGAAAATATTCAAGAACTATACATCTGACAAAGGACTAATATCCAGAGTTTACAAGGACTCAAACTAATCAGCAAGAAAAAAACAAATAACCCCATTACAAAGCGGGTAAAAGACATTAAATAGACATCTTTCGAAAGAACATATGCAAATGGCCAAAAATACATGGAAAAATGTTTAACATCGTTATTCATAACAGAAATGCAAATTAAAACCACAATGACATACCACCTTACCTCTGTTAGAATGGCTATTACTAATAAGTAAAAATAATAGACGTTGACATGGATGCAATGAAAAGGGAATGCTTATATGCTGTTGGTGGGAATATAAATTAGTATAACCTCTATAGAAAACAGTATGGAGGTTCTTCAAAGAACCAAAAGTAGACCTACCATTCGATCCAGCAATCCCACAACTGGGTATCTACCCAAAGGAGAAGAAATCATTATATCAAAAAGACACATGCACTCCTATGTTTATCACAGCATAATTCACAATCACAAAGATGTGGAATCAACCTAAGTGCCCATCAACTGATGAGTGGATAAAGAAAATGTGGTCTATATACCATGGACTACTACTCAGCCATAAAAAAGAATGAAATCATGTCTTTTGCAGCAACTGGATGGAACTGGAAGTCATTATCCTAAGCAGAAAATCTCAAGAACGCAAAAACAAATAATACATGTGTTCACTTATATGTGGGAGCTAAATGATGGGTATACATGGTCATGCAGAGTGGGATAATGAACTTTGGAGATTCAGAGTGGGGGAGGTTGAGAGAGGGCTGAGCCATCAAATATTGCCTATTTGGTATAATGTACACTGTTCAGACGACAGGTACACTAAAAGCCCTGACTTCAGCATTATACAATTCATCCATGTAATAAAAAACCACTTGTACCCTAAACCCACTTGTACCACTAAATCTATTTAAATAAAAAAATTTATTCTGGAACTAATTCCTGATTCACCCAATATAGGGCTTTTTCAACTGAGCATTAGCTGGTAGACACAGCATTCTTGTGTAGCAATGATACTCATACTTAAAAGCAATAAAAAGTCACATATTTTGAGAGTTTACTTGTTCTAGGAACTGTTGAAAGAGACTCACATACATTAGCTCATCTAATTCTCACAATTGCCTCATGAGGTAGTGTCTTAGGCTGGGTTCCCAAGAAGCAGACCTGAGTCAGGAATCCAGGTGGCTAGGATTTATTGAGGGAGTGCTCCTCAGAGAACACCTATCAGGGAGTGAAGACATGGAGTAGGTGCCAAGCAAGGATGTGGTCTCAGGGAAAGCCTAGCCTTGGCTTGTTCCAAGGAAGATTCTGCATCTTAAACCCCACTGCAGAACTGTCCCACCTGGAGGCAAGAGACCAGCCTTTGCACACCTGTGTCACCCAGTCACTGACTGTGGGCTGCCCGCTCTAGGGGTGAGTGCACGGACGGCATAATCTAAGTCTCTGGGAAAGGGAGTGTCTGTGAACCAGTAGCAGCCAACACTCACAGCACTTGGCGAATGGATGAAATGGTCAAGAACAGGGATCTGGAAGAGGCACCAACAACACCTCTTCCAGAGTGGTACTTATTATTGTCCCATTTTATACCACAAAGTAGTGGGCCCAGACTGACTGGGGACACTGGCCCACTGGAGCTGGATGTCCTGAGTGCAATGACTCAAAGTGACCTTCAGCTATATGATTTTCTTCTGCAGGGCTCAGCAGCCTGATGCAGGTGGAGACAAGGGATGAGCTCGACAGGACAGCTGGCTGGGGCTTGATAAGTGGGCATCGCGGGCAGGGGAATTGTGGTATTGGCTAGAGAGCAATTCTGGTGTTGGACCATGAAGTCTGAGCCAGGTGGGAGCAGGAGTGAAGGCAAAAGGATCAATAGAGAAGACAAGTAAAATGATCAACATCTCTAATCATCAGGGAAATGCAAGTGAAAACCACAATGAGATATCACTTATCTCCAGTGAGAATGGGTCAAAAAGTCCCAAAACAATAAATGTTGGCGTGGATGTGGAGAGATGGGAGCACTCATACACTGCTGGTGGGACTGCAAACAAGTGCAACCTCTGTGGAAAGCAATATGGAGATACCTTAAAGAGATACAAGTAGAACTACTGTGTGATCCATTACTGGGCATCTACCCAAAGGAACAAAAGACATTCTATAAAAAAGACATCTGCACTCGAATGTTTATAGCAGCACAATTCACAACTGCAAAGATGTGGAAAGTGCCCATCAATACATGAGTGGATTAATAAAATGTGGTATATGTATACCATGGAGTACTATTCAGCTGTAAGTAACAATGGTGATATAGTACCTCTTGTATTTTCCTGGATAGAGTTGGAACCCATTCTACTAAGTGAAGTATTCCAAGAATGGAAAAACAAGCACCACATGTACTCACCATCAAGTTGGTATTAGCTGATCAACACTTAAGTGCACATATGGTAATAACATTCATTGGGTGCTGGGCAGATGGGAGGTGAGAGGAGGGGATGGGTATATTCACACCTAATGGGTGCAGCATGCACCATCTGGGGGATGCACAGGCTTGAAGCTCTGACTCAGGTGGGGCAAAGGCAATATACATAACCTAAACATTTGTACCCCTATAATATGCTGAAATAAAAAAAAGTTAAAAAATAAATAAAAGTTATACTTATACAAAGAAAAGAACACAAGTAGAGGGCTTGAGGGATGAGAGGTCTCAGTGAGGCTAAAAACAGGTGTACGTGGCGTAACAGAAAGCTGGGAGGAGGCACCCTGTGGCCAGTCTGCTGACTGAGGGAAACCCGAATCCAGAAGTAACTGTGTGAACAATGTCATCTTGAATTGTTAGGACTGCGGAGAATGGAATATTTCTCTCAACATAGGTGTTTTATTGACAAAGGGGTTGTCTATGATAATTTTCAATGGCAGAATTCAATAAAGATGTCAATTTGTTTTCAAGTTAATTTGATGCAGTAAATCAGGATCCCAACAGCTCTTGGAAAATGACAGAAAGATTCTAAACTGTATGTGGCATAATTCACACACTTTATCTGGCTGGAATGATAAATATGAAGGAAGGCAAATGACATTTTGAAAAAACTAATCACTAAAATATATTGTAAAGCTTCAGAAGTTAAAGCAGAGTGTTAGCAGGTCAAGTCTACACAGAAATATTGATAGAAACAGAGCCAGGTACTGATGAGAATTTAGTATATGATCAAGTTGGTATGTTAAACTAGTGGGAAAAGAACATATTATTTGCAACCCTATTTGGAATAGAAAAAAGCTATATGCATTATGTGAAAAAATACTAAATATTTAAATGTAAAAACAGAACCATAAGAGAAGTAGAAGAAAGTAGAAATGAATGTATTAATATACTCTCGCATTGGGAAAAGATCTTGTGAGCATACATTGAAGGATGAAGTCCTAACAGAAATGATTTTCAATGTTTTACCCTTTAAAAACCTTTCTTATAGCAAAAAAAAAAAAACAAAGATGACAAAGGAGGAAAAAATATTTATAACCTATGTACAAGAGAAGGGTTCATTTATTTGGTATGCAAAGGACTCTTACAAATCAATAAGAAAAAAAGATAAAGATCCTAATAAAGAAATTGACTGAGGAGATGAGTAAGTGATTCATAAAAGAAGCACTAAGAACTAATATACAGAAGATGGAAATCAATGCCAATAATAAAGAATGTAAATGGCACTAATTTTAATTATCAGATAATAAAAAACAATCTTGGCAAGACGTGAGAAAAAGGGCTTGTCACACATTCACTGCTGGTGGCAGTATAAATTGCTACAATCTTTTGGAAGAAAAACTTGACAGTATCCTTACAAGTAAGTGAAGACTTTGACTCAGTGCTTTCATTTATGGACATTATTCCAAGGCAATAATTAAGAATGTCAACGTAGACATAGTAATATTATTGTTTATCTTGGTACCATTTATAACAGTAAAGAGGTGGAGATAATTGGAAATGTCCAATATGTTAATTACAGAAGATTGGTTAAGTGAATTGTAGTACATCTATACATAGAATATTTTGGAGTCCCAAAGCTGATGTTGCAGGAATAAGTCTACTGACATGGTAGGAAGTTCACAATAGAGTAGGTTTCCAAAAAAATAAAAAATAAAAAAAAAAGAAAGATTTGAAACTGTGTTGAATATGATGCTGTAACAGTGGATTGTGTGTGTGTGGGGGTGTGTGTGTGTGGAGGGGTGTATAGAAAGTTGGTAAGTCCTACATATGTATATGTAACAGGATATTAAATTCCAAGTTTAACTGAGGCACTAAGATCAAATAGATATAAAATTCCAAAGTTAGGTGCCAGTCCAAGATGTAGATTTCCCAAGGAAATAACCAAACTCTATTTCATGAAGTTCACTTCCCTTTACCCACAGATAGGACACAAATGGATCAAGGAAGAGGAGAAAGACAGGGGCCTCTGAAGGAGGACTTCTCTGGACAGAACATTGTGAGTTTTCGCTCGCGGGCCAGGGCGGAGCTGTGCTTTCCCTTTCCCCCATCCGGAGGGCAGGCACCAGTGGAATCATTGGAATGGTGTGCTTCTCTGCAGCTGGGAGCGGGGACCGACGCCTGAACCACCCCTGAGAAATCCGTGGGCAAGAGCCCGGGGCCAGCCAATGTCCTAGCGCAGAGCAGAGGAAAGCTGGGCTGCCCTGAGAGGACCGGCCTGCAGCACTGCAGAAGTCACGGCCACCGTGGCCAGAGGTGGGCCATGCGTGGGTTGCGAGCTCTTTCGAGGTCTGCCCAAGAAGACCTCTTAGGAGGGCTGTTGGACCCCACAAGAGAGGGTCTATGTGGGGTAGATTGCCCGAAAGCCAGGTGCTGAGGGGGCACTGAGCAAGCGGATGAAAAAGCCACGTGCCCCACTTCAGAGAAGTGCGGGTGCAGGTTCCCAGGGAGGCCCCTGACGGAGCCACAAAAGAGCCCGCAGAGAAAGATTCAGACTCGCTTTCAGACACGTGCCAGGCGCCTGGAGTTGACGCCACTTTATAACACTGTCAGTGGGTGAGCATTTTTCTTGCTCCCCTGTCTCTCCTCCTCATGGCTCCTGAGCCCCCAGAAGGGTCAGAAACAGCACGAAGCTGCCCTGAAGTCGCCCTAGCTGGGGGCAGGAGCGGAGGCGGGAAGAAAGCTCAGCTTCAGCGTTGACATGTTCATTAGGTATTAAATGGGGCGTCCCAGTCTCTGGGTCAATGGTATGTTTTGGAAGCCACTATGACTGAAGTATTTTGCATGATCTAACAGTAATGAGAAAAGTGAGGAGACCACCTGACATTTTTTTCTGCAGCTGCAGAGGAAGGGCGTCCCCCTTTGGGTAAGTACGAGGCGGCTGCCTCATCACACCCTTGATCCCTGTTTGCTCACTGCCGGGCACGTGCGTTAAGCTTCATAAAGACGCCTAAAGGAAATAAAATGATGTGTTCATACAGGATGTTCCTGATTGGGTGGGGTTCTAGGTGTGTTTTATGTTCCTTTTACTTAAAAAAATTCTCTTTAATATATGTGGCTTTTCTAATAACAGAATTTCACTCAAAGAAACGTCATCGGGGGGCAGGATGTCTGGCCTCTCAGTGTTTCGGCTGCAATCCTGAGTGGCCGAGCGGCCGCCCCGGATTTGACAACTCAGAGAAGTGAGGTTCGGTGAGTTCTCATGAATTACCCAGAGTCGTGCAGCTGGGAAGCGGTGAAGCCAAGACGGGAACCCAGGGAGCCTGAGGTCCAGGTTGGGGGTGACTCGTTCTCCACACTAGGCTGCCTCTTGGCCAATGCCCCCCGCTGAGGAAGGAGCATGGTGGGGCGTACTGTTGCCCACCGTACTCTTCCTCGCTCTCTTGAGGATGGGCACCTCTTTGCAAGCTGGGCACTGGGGTAGGGACCTGGGGCCAGGAGCCAGACCGAACCTCTGGCCTTGGCGTCCTAGAGACTGCCAGGGCTGTTTCTGCCTTCGTTCCATCTGCCCTCTTTCCCACTAACACCCTGCCTTTGCTAAGGGGCACCGGGAGGCTGGAGCCAGTGGCACGCTCACCGCCTTGGTACTCAAGCCCGGGCACTACTCCCTGCTAAGTCACTGCGCTGACGCCCAGCCTCAGGTGCCCTTATTTTCATTCTTTATCGGCTCAGCCCAGCATCTGTCTGGTGTCAAGCACTTGAGCACCAGGCTTTTCCTTTTTCACCTTATAATCATAAATTGAGTCCTTCCTTCCATATTTCATCAAATCTAAGATGCCATCGACTAGAAGATGTTTCCCGATTTCAGAAACAATAAATGAGTTTTTAGAGGGCCTGTGGAGATTGTAAGATGCTGTGGACTGAAAGAAAACCAGCCCTATTTCAGAAATGTGTGGAGGAGAGTAACTGCATCTTAGAAGCGAAAACCCCCAGGTGGGGCTGACCTTGGTCCAGCACTCCGGGAAGCAGAGCAAGCCCAAGGGTTGGGCATTTTAATTGTCACTCTAGCTGCAGAGACAGTGGGCGCAGGGTGACACCATTTCAGGCTGGCTGAACTGTGGGGGTTCGGGGTGAGGGCTGGATGTCCTGATCTTGGCCTGTTTGATTCCACAGTAAATAGCTGGGCACCGGGCTCCTTGCTGGCACCAGCGCTGCCCACAGGGTTGGCGCGGGTTCCCTGGTGCGGGGGTGGGCTGTGGCTGTGCACAGCCTACGTCTGCCACTCAGCGCCCCTCACGCTTTTCTTGCCTGATTTGAGAAGGGGAGCAGTTGGCTCCTGGAATCACTGTCATCAGCAGGGTGTGGAGGCTACGCATTTATTTAAGGTCACACACGCCCAGCTCCTCAAGTTACTGCTAAATACTGGGACTTTATTTTTTTCTGCTTTGCACTTCTTTTCAGGGTGGGTTGGTGAGACACAGTGGAAAAGGACGCTCACAGCAGTCAGGACAGACTGGGCCATAGTCCTCTGGAAATGCCGTTTTCCTCCCGAGATATGTTTCCTGGGCACTTGATTTGTGTTAATACAATGTATGACTACGGCTGAATGAGATTTAAAAACAACGAGACTATTGAAACAAACATACATCTCTCAGCAATGGATGGAACAGCAGTTCTAATAGTCAGGGAGAAACCCAGCAAGGACGCAGAGAAACTGAACAACCTCCACCACCGACAGGATCCAACCGACATTTCCAGGACAGCATTTCCACCCAGCAACGGCAGAGTGCACACACGTTGTTTTCATGGGCTCGCGGAGCATGTACCCAGATAGACCATCCCAGGCCATAGGACACAACTCAACAAATTCAAAAGATTTGAAATCATACAGAGTATATTCTCTGAACATATTGGAATCAAACTGGAAATTAGTTCAACAAACACACAAGAACAGACTTATCTAGGTGAGTGCCTTCCCTGATCGCATGTCACCTTTCGAGATTAGTCATTATGTGAACATTTCTGAGTATTTACTGCATACAAGCATGGAGCTAGCTGTGGGAATGCCATGAATAAAACACGAGCCTCACCACTGGGAAGTGGGTATCTAGGGGGCCAGCTGAGAAATGCACGGCTACGGCACTTGTCTGAAGAATGCTCACTGTGGGGTGCACACTCCGGGGGCCGCAGGAGTTACCAGGCCAGTCCCTCAGGGACCTTCCAAGAGGAAGGAGCAACTAAGGTGGCAGGAAGGCTCCACGGTGGCGGTCGTATCAGGGCTCGCATGTTAGCAGCCCGGCCTGATGCTGGACAAAGATGTTTTATTTGGACAGCAAGATTTTCCCCAAGCCTTTGATTCTGAATGGCTCTGGGGGGCATCTCTTCTCCAGTTTTCCAGGGCAAGAGCCCTCCCTGTTGGCCTGTGTCCGGCCTGATTGACAAATACGTGTGCCCTGGCTTGCTCCCGTAGAAGGTAGAGTTTGAGTTTATGTCCCCGCCCCTGCTTTTGAGCTCTGATTCCAATGCTGCAGGACACCCTCTCTGGGAATTGTCTCTGGGACTCCTCTGGGGCCACACTGACAGCCGGGTCTGTCTGCCTTCTGCTCTCTTTTTTTATCTTACATGGTTGGCCCAGATTGATCGCCCACTGAAATCTAACCCATCCTCAAAGCATGTGAATTTTTTCCAATCAGGACGCCTGGGAGAAGGAGCAGCAGCTCCGCGAGAATTCAGAGGCTGCGGATGTTCTCGTGACAGCAGCGCTGTGGGAGCAGCTCCTAGGAAGGGGCGACACTCAGAGCATAGTGACCAAACGGACACTTGTTGAGTGACTAATGAGTGTTTGGCTGTGTGGGTTCTGTGCTTGACTGAAAATAACAACAACAGCAACAACAACAGAAAGCAGCGAAAATCGCCCCTCAACTATACGACCTAGAGGGTTGCACCACCATTGCTCGGAATGACAGAGTCAGAATCTTGCAAACCTAAGGACAGTCGCTACCTCGCAGGTCACAGATGCTACCAGCAGAAGAGCCCTCTGAGACTATCTAATTCAGGGGTTGCGAACGCAAATGCCTCCAAGGCCAGGGCTAGAATGGTTGAGAGACTCAGGCCGAGTGTGACGTAACGGGGCCTGGGGTGTGTGACACACTGGAGTGTGCACGTTCTGCCTAACTGCGTTCACTGTCACCACCGCTGACCCTTGAGCGGTGCCCACTGCAGCTCCAGGCGCTGCTCTAAGTGCTGTCGCCTGTGAATCCATTACTCCTCACGACAGCGTCAGGAGGTGGGATCGACTGGCGCGCTTCCTTCCTCTGCAGATGGGAAATCCAAGGCAGAGAAGGGAAGTGACCAGCTAGTCAGCGCTGGAGCCAGGAATGGAACCCAGCCCCGGAATCTGGGCTCACAACCAGTACGCTGCCCCAGCGAAGGGCTTAGCGTTTTCAAAATTTCTGGAAACCCCTTGAAGGCAAAACAAATCACATCTGCAAACCCATTTTGGCCCTCAGGCGGTGAGTTTGCAACCCTAGATATTCCAACCGCTCCATGTGGGAGAGCAGCCCGTGCTGGTTAACGAGAGATTCTGGGGGAGGACACGGGACTGGCCCCTGCCCACTGTGCGGGTCTGCCCACACGCCACCCCGCCACCGCTGTCCTTCAGGGCACAAATGGGAACTGGTGGGAGCGCAGCCAGCTTACCCTTGCCCAGTCCTGAGATGGCGTCGGTGATCACCACCACTTTGTTCTGCACGGCTGACTTTGACCACAGCCGCGACACCTCTTGATAAA
>CAUYSK010023992.1:0-18560 GCA_963575035.1 Avahi laniger | reverse complement strand
AGAAGCGTCAGGTGCAAGCCAACTGGTCTGAGACAGTGTCGCCATGGAAAGTGCTACTAATCGGTGAGATGCCTTTCTGAGGGGAGGCGGCTTTTGACATGTGAACTAACACATTCACGTATTCCTTCAGGCAAAGCCCTGCAAAACTCCTGAAATCTTTTATGTCTCTATAGGGTGACAGGAATCATACAATATGTAGCCTTTTCAGATTGGCTTCTTTCATTTAGTAATATGCATTTAAGTTTCCTCTATGTCTCTTCATGGCTTGATAGCTCATTTCTTCTTAGTACTAAATAATACTCCATTGCCTGTGTGTACCACAGTTTATCCACCAATTCACCTACTTAAGGACATTTTGATTGCTTCTAAATTTTGGCAAATATAAATAAAGCTGTTATAAATGTCTCTGTGCACATTTTTGTGTGGACATAAATTTTCAGCTACTTTGGGTAAACAGCTAGGAGCATGATTGCTGGATTGTATGGTAAGAATATGTTTAGTTTTGTGAGAATCTGCCACATTATCCTCCAAAGTGGTTCTACCATTTTGCATTCCCCTCAGCAGCAAATGAGAGTTCCTGTTGCTCCAACATCCTTATCAGCGTTTGGTGTTTGTCAGTATTTTGGATTTTCACCATTCTAATAGGTATGTAGCAGTAACACGTTGTCCATGACTTTTGAAGTGTTATTTCCTTACATGTTACAATCCAGGGCTGATTATAATCCCAAAAGACACAATCCCCAATGCCATAATCCTGAACATTGAAATCACAAAAGATCAAAATTCTAAAGTCTCAAATCTTTAATTTCTAAAATCTCAAAAATCGCAATTCTGAAACCTTAAAATCCCAAATGTTGAAATCCTGAAAGCTGAATTCTAGGGAGGGGATTAGTGTGTTTTTGGTTGTACACAGGATAGTGGCAGCATGTTAGTTGCATCATGTTAGACAGATTATTGATATGACATGATTATGACATCATTATTATCTTTCTTTGGAAATTAAATATGGTTTATAGAGATATATATGGGTGCCAAGTTGACAAGGGATGGAATTGTGGATTTAATTTTAGGTGTCAAATTGACTGGATTAAGGAATACATAATATAGAAACCTGGTAAAGCATTATTTTGCATGTATCTGTGAGGATATTTCCAGAGGAGATTAGCGGGTGAGTTTGAGTGGATCAGGTGGGGAAGATCTGCCCTCAGTGTTGGTGGACACCATGCAATCAGCCCGGGGCTGGAAGAGAACAAATACAGAAGGTGAAATGGTCTCTGAGAGCTGGGACGGGCTTTTCTTCCACTGCCTTGGACATAAGAACACCAGGTTCACTGGTTTTTGGACTTCAGGACTTACCCCAGTGGCCCCGCCTACTGTCCCTTTCCTCCCCTCCTCCACCCCCGGCCTAGTATGCTGGGCCTTTTAGCCCCAGACTGAGGGTTATACCATTGGCTTCCTTGGTCCTGAGGGCTTCAGACTTGGACTGAGCCATGCCACCAGCACTTCAGGGTCTACAGCTTGCAGATGGCGTGACATGGAACTTCTCAGTCACCATAACTGAGTGAGCCAATTCCCCTAATAAATCCTCTCTCATACATCTATATCCATATTCTGGTCTTTCCGAAGAACCCCAACAAATACAGAGTTGATATTGAGGAAGCCAAATGCCATTCCTTCTTACTGTATTCCATTCCTTGCAACACAATGGAAGAGATTTGTGAAACTGCTCCCTCACAAAAAAGCTGTGATAAATTAAGTATACGAGGCTACTTATGGTGAAAGATAAAAGTTTAAAAGCTAATTATTATTGGAGCTGTGAAAGCAGAAAATCACTTAATTGCTGAGCAATAATCAGACTTTCAAATGGACAGCATGTACTTGCAAAATCTGTAGACCACAGCCACCCTCCAAATCTAAGTGCAGCGAAAGTGTTTCAAAGATTATAGAAAACATGGAAATGCAGGCAAAAATACGAGAAATCTCCCCTGCCAAATTATTTAATCATGTATTACCTCTGCCCCTTTACACAGAGCACCAGTTGGCTATCCTATGTATTTCATTTTCATATCAGTTCCAACACTGGAGGTATAAATTGTATAAAGAATTTTAGAGAGTTCTAATTAGTTGTACGTAGTTTTTTGCAAATTTGGCTCCATGAAAGTTCATTATCACAATGTTGACTTTGTGTGCAAGCATCATGCATGTACATAAAAACTTCAAAACTTTCTCAAATAAATGAAGAGACATCCTTTGTGTATATCTGCATTTGTAAAAGATAAAATTTCTTGAGATCTCAGCTCTTTCGACAGTTGCATATGCGATAGTGACCCCTAGGAATTTTTGATCAATCCTGTTAAAAGACTTTGTTTGTCTGTCAAGGTATTTCAGATGGCCGAAGTCACAAAGTGGGGTGCACACAATTAGCAACTGCAGTGATACGTGTTTACACATTTCACTTTTTGACCTATTTCTTTATGAATACGGTTCATCTGCTCAGAACTGTTATACCTGTGCAATTGTTGTTAGTATACCTGAGTGTGCTTATGCTTGGAAAAAATATGTATATTATTATTGTCTATTTTATTGTATAACATGGCCTATGAACTGCTCTATTGTGTTTTTATATGCTTCTTAAATAAATCCCATTTTAAAAATGTAAATAAATATTTTTTAAAGAAAATTTTAAAATAATTTTTTCCAGAATTATCTTTTTGGTATTATGGCATTTGAGATTGTGTCTTTTAGGATTATAATTGGCACCAGTTTTTCCCTTCCTAGCATATCCTTATGCTCGGCTCCTGGGGCCCAAAGTGGCAGCCAGTCCCTTCCCTGTGCCCTGATGGGCAAGTGGCCGCCCAAATGGAGAGAAACTACAGGGTGTACAGTGACCAGCTCTATAATCAATGGAAAAAGAGACGTGGTTCCCAGCTCTAAAATTGCAAGCATCCAGGCTCCCATTTTTAGCCCCACAAAGGGAATCATCCCCAGGTATAAATAAGTTGAACAGGTGCAGATCTGCTCTCTAATCTGATATCCATTACAGCTTTCAGCTGTGTTTGGCTTCACCTGTTGCTGGTAAGCATCCCTCTGCCCGCACAACCAGAAGAATGTAATTGAGGCTGCTTGGAGCAGAGGGGAGCTTTTGGGGGTTTGGGGGTTTCTTAGGGCCTCCCCTTGGCTCAAAAGACTCCAGAGACTTTTGGTTTCTTTCTTCTTGAATACCCTCTCTGCTCTGTCTGGCGATCCTTCTCATTTTCTTAACCCTAAATAACCATTTGTCTGCTTATGTTAATTTGTGTGAGCATTATTATTTGTGTTTAATGAAGTAGACAAATGTCCTTCCTTTGCAGCATCCTGTTCCATTTCTCACTGTACGCAGCTATCGCCAGATTCTTCCTGCTCTTGATTCAGTGTATAAATTCCTGCCTCTGCACCCTACTCATTCTTTCCTGACTGTGCATTTCTTTTTCTGGATGCATTCTCTTCATCTCTCCTCCCCTCCCCACCAAGTAGGCAAAGTCCTTGTTCATTACCTTCATTAAGCATTTCTTTTCATTTGTTCATTTACTCATTTATTTAACAAGTGTTGGACTTCTGCTTTAATCAAGGAAGTGTGTCCCGCGCTAACAGTACATGAGACTGGTGCCAGTTCTTGCCCTCACAGGGCTGGCCAGCTAGTGAGGAACACCAGGGGGCAAAGGAACAATAACAATGTAAAGTGGTAGCTGCTTCTGTGAGCAGAAGTGGTGCCCTGAGGGCACACGGATGATGCCTGGCATGGAGTTCTGACCAGAGCTGGGCATGAGTGAGGGAAGTCTCCTGGAGAGAAAAATGGCTAAGTTTATACCCCAGAGATGAAGATGGATAGACAGGGGAAATGGCAAGTCCCGGGACAATGTACCAGGAAAGAAGAATGGCTTGTGTGAAAGTCTAAGCACAAGAGTGTTTAAGGACCCAAAAGAGGTTCAATGTGGCCAGACTTAGGTTGTAGAAGAGAGTCCCGAGGCCGGAGGAGTGTGGGACTGAGGTTCTTGGCCTTTACCTGGAGAGTGACAGGGAGCCATCGAGGGGCTGGAGGTAGGGCTATGACGAGAGACCGTATTCATGTTGGAAAGACTTACGACAGAGAGTGGATTCAAGTGAAAACAAGAACATTTAAGGGGATGATTCAGTAATCCAGGGAAGAGAAGACATGTAAAAGAGAGTAAAAGCAGGATGGAGAGAAGATGAGTCCAGACACATTGAAGAAAGAATTGGTACCCATGTGATTAGTTTGTTAGGAGAGAGGGGAATCAACCACACTGCCGCATTTTTAGCCTGAGCAACTGAGCAGATGATGGTGCAGTCACCTAAGTAGATGATAATTGAGGAAGATACAGTTTTTTAAAAATTCATAAACTTCATATTTTAGAGCAGTTTTAGGTTCTCAGTGAAATTGAGCGAGACGTACGGAGAGCGCTCATATGCTCCATCTTCATGCAGACACAGGCTCCCCCAGAAGAAGGGTTTTGTCTTGTTCATCAGTGTCTCTCCTCTCTCCGCCCCGTCCCCCAGCTCTCGTAGGCCTTAGTGGAAGCTTAGTTCTCCCTCAACACACTGTGATCCACGTTGCTGTTTCCCTTGGGGTCCTCCACAGCAATCGTGAATGTCCTCCTCTTCAAAGGCAGCAAGACGGCATTCAGAGACAGGACGGCTGCTGTTTCCTTGCCATTCCAGAACAATCTCCTGCTCTCTGCCAGGCAGGAAGAGCCTTTCATAGCTTTCTATGTGGACTGCTCTCAGAGGAGAGGATTGGTTTTACATTAAATAATTCTTGGCTTTGGATTTCCACAAAGGCTCCGGAAAATCAGATTTCCAATTGTCAAGGTCTTGGCACATGAGAGATAAATGGTTTAATTTGGATTCCAAAGGGGCTTCGGCTCAGGTGATCCTTTGCCAACACCTGTAGGACTCACTATAGAGTTTACTTTTCTCCCTTCACTTTTGAAAAAAGATGACCATAGAGTTTAAACCACAAGGAAGGAAAATACAGCACTGACAAGGCAGCAGCTGGGAGGAAAGACCCCCCAGGAAATCTGGAAGTGTTTACTGCTTTGCTTTCTGCCTAACACTAGGGAAAGAGATAGCCTAGGAGGCTGGCCTCAGGGGAGTGGACGTGGCCACGTGGTGGGTAGACCCCGGTGTTTGTTGTCAGTTCTTCAGCCTCTGCGTGGGGTTTGCCGGATTTCAGAAGCTGTCAGGGGAGCAGGCCAGGTTCCCGGCTTGGATCACTTAGTAGCACATGCTTAGAGTTGAAGTGGGAGGAGACGCTGTAATTAACCCTCTTCCCTGATACCTGGCAATAGGGCCTATTAATCTTAGAAACTTAGATCACCTCCTGGGAGGATCCTGAATTTGACCTCATATATTTCCAGAATTTGGTCCCAAATGGACCGAGTTGTAATGCGGAAGCAAGTGAGTCGCAGTGAAGGCGCGAGGGTAAGACGTCTGTTTCCTCTTTCCCAATGTAAATGAGGGCTCTTGGGCAAGTCAGGATAAGGAAAACGAAGTTCTGTTTCTGCACAGCTGATCTAGAGTGCGAGATTTTACATCTTTTGTACAAGTCCCCAAGTCACTTCTGGAACATGAAAGTAATTTTTTCTTTTTTTTTGGCTCTTAAAGTCCACACTGTCCAACCGAAGCAGCCTTTCCCTAACTTTGCTACTGGACGGCTTGTCCAATCCCAGGCCCAAAGCGCAAAGCACCTGCTCATGTCCCTCCTCTATACGTCACTCCCAGATGGCACTGTCGCGTCCCGTGTGGTCCAGTGTCCATGCTGGCCTTTTGCTACTTGACTTCCTTGTAATGACAAGTTCCACCTTCTCTCTACAGCAGCCACAGAACAGTAATCGTTGTTTAGCATAATTATTGTTACGCCACGCTGCTCTCCCTTCAAAAGCCTGCAATGGGCAAGCCCTTTCTTTTTCCCTTTCTGCAACCCAGATTCAGGCTTCAGCTGTTGGGATCCTACCAGCTTATGCTATTCAGGAACTTGCTTCTGATCTCACTTATTCCCCTGTCTAATTTAGATACCGCGACCAGCTGTTCTAACTTGTCTTCATTAACACCCAAGGCCGCATCCTGCCGCGCCCGTGCCCGCGTCATTGCTGTGCTCGCTCTTCATTTCTGCTCCTGGGCCACAGATTATTGCCAGAGAAAATGCTGGAACTCTGCCGACATGGTCTACTACACATTCACATTACCATTCTGCTCATCGGTCCCACTATTCTTGTCTCTTTGTGCCTTCAGAAGACCAACAATGATCTTCTAAACTGGTATGTACCCTGAAATAATTTGGGAAATTGATATATACCCTTATACATTTTTAAATTGACATATAAAAGTTTTTTTAGCAGAAGTTTAAACGGTTTAAAGATATGTATTTTCTGGCATATTGCAATATTGACATTTTAAAATAAAAGTGTTGCATCACTCCTTTAAATGAATCCAATGTAATGTTATAGAAATACCGTGGTAATTTGACACCTGGCATTATCCATTTAAAAAAACACACAAAGGCTTTTGGTTTTGAGCAGGCAGAGATTTTACATTATTCCTCTTACTCTTTGAGCTTTTATTCCATTCTGCTTCCCCCAAATTTTATCCTAGTGTATGTATTTTATGGTTAATGTAATTTGTCCATCCTTCTATTTGACTTCTATACAACAAAATACAAATTTTTATTAACTATGACTACAAGACTCTATGTGTTAAAACATATTTCTCTAGATTGGGTTATCACAAACATTATTATAAGTATAGAGTTGCTCAAAACACCATTAATATATGGCAGAGTTTGAAGAATATTTACTAAACAAATATTAGTTTCTTAAAATGAATTGGATAATATTTCTTCCTCGTCTACACTCTGGGTAATTATATTAATTTCGTGTTAATTCTCTAAACATTTGATAGAATTTTTAAAGCCATATCGATCCAGAGAGTTCTTTTTTGGCATTTTAAAATTACTATTTCAATATTCTTCATAGATATAGAGCTATTCAAACCATCTATTTTGCATTGGGCGAGTTGGGGTAGTTAATGCTTTTTGAGGAATTGGTTCATTTCCCTAAGTTGTCAAATTTATGAGTATAGTATATTTTTTAAATATTCTCTTCTTATCCTTTGGATATTGCAGCATCTGTAGTGAGGTTCCTGTTTCATTCTTGATATGTGTATTTTGTCTTCTCTCTTTTTTCTGTGTGAGTCTTGAGAGAGGTTTGCCAATTTTATTGATCTTTTCAAATAACCAGCTTTTTATTTTACTGATTGTCTCTATTGTTTTCAATTATATTGCTTTCTCCTCTTACCTTTATTATGTCTTTCCTTCTTGTTTCACTTTTTTCCCTAGGTTTTTTTTTTTTTAAAGGTGAGAGGCTTTTTCACTTTTCTCACGATGCATTTAATGCTATAAACTTCCCTCTCAGCACTGCTATAGCTGTGTCCCATGAATTTTTGTATGTTGTATTTTCATTTTTGTTCAGTTCAATAAATTTTTAAATTTTCCTCGAGACTTTATTTTTGGCCTATGCATTATTTTGAAGTGTGCCGTTCAGTTTTCAAGTGTTTCCACCTGGCCTGTGCTGATCAACTGAGAGTGAGGCAATCAGATTGGCTTTTACAGCCTTCATGATTTAGCTCAATCTGTTTTACAGCCCCATTTCCATTACTGCTTGCGTCAGAAACCCTATTTGCAGCTAAATTTAATGTTTCATACCACTCTCTAAAGATTACCTTGGGCCTTCCTGGCTTTGCATTTTTGCTTATATTTAAAATTCTTTGATGATCAAGTTTTCTTTGTATTTTTCTGAATAATAGTGCAAAGTTATTTTAAGGCTAGCTAAACTGTAAGAAAACTCACACTAAGTTTTTTATTTTAGAACAAATTTGTAGTTGACATAGAAATATAATGAAGAGTAACGATTCTGGGGGAAAGAAATGGTTTGAAAAGAATGGTCAGATTAGTGTCCAGAGTTTGGGTTCCTAACCCTATAGGCAATCTGTTCCCAAACAATACGGACTCTGAGTCCTGGGAATGTACGAAGAGTGTCTACCACCATCTGAATGAATGACTCTGGTCATTTTGCACTCCTATTCATTTGTTCTGAGAATTTGAGTAAATTTCTCATGTTTTCTGATTTTATTGTGAATAGAGCTAATAATGATTCATTTGCAAAATGCCGGGGGTAAGAAGATCTCATATCGGTAAAGTATTTTTAAAAAAAATATAATAGTGTGGTATGAGATTTCACAGAGTATGATTATAATCTTTAATCTGAAAGAACAAATACATCTAATTGAGGCCTGTTGAATGATGAATAATAAAAATTCTCTTTTGGAAATCTAAAATACATTCAATGAAAATTATCAGGTAGTAAATTTCATGCAAACAATTCTTTTTTATTATAACCCTTTGAATTTATATTGAACTCCTTTCTAAGTTCAAAGAGTTTAATTAAATTATTTTTTACAAAACCCAACATACAATCATCCAGTAAAATCTACTAGGTAGTAAATGAATCATAGAACAATACTTTTCTTATGCAGCTTTGTATATGTGTTTATAATTTCTAACATGAAATTTCACCAGTTAAAATGGTATCCATTTCCTGCCATGAGCGGCATTTTGACCTTTTGCGGTGTCATTCTATTATTTGCATTCCTGTCCCTTGCTAGGTGCTGCAGGGAACACCATGAGCCCCATTACTGACTTTCCCTTCACTTCATTCATGGGCCGGTCTTGGGGTAGCGCCCTAGGCAGCAGGCCTCACCCTGGGGTCCTTGCACTAACTCCATTCTTGGGAGAACTGTGAAAGTGTAGTTTCCAAGGCTCTGCCTCCCAGCCACAGAACCGGAATATCTGTAAGTGTTCCTAAAAGCTGCATGTTTTTCAAACACCCTAAGTAAGAGCTCATTAACATATATGAATCACCGGTCTGAAAAAGACAATCTATATTTTCAGGCCTGGAACTGCTCTGTATGTAGCATAATTTGGCTCATCTGCCCACGCCCCTGGGCTATCATTCTAGTTAATATTGCTCTCTGCATCTGGATGCCTTTTCTATTATATCTATATCGGCTGATGGGGACAGAGGCCCCCACTTTCTTCTTCATGCTATCAGTGGTCATCTTCCTTACCTACTGCCTTGATATCCATGTACTCTTTGGTATAATTAATTATATATTGTGTATTATTTTGCATGTGTTTATAGTTATTTATTTATTTTTTTTTTTGAGACAGAGTCTCATTCTGTTGCCCTAAGTAGAGTGCTGTGGCATCAGCCTAGCTCACAGCAACCTCAAACTCCTGGGCTCAAGTGATCCTCCTACCTCAGCCTCCCGAGTAGCTGGGACTACAGGCCTGTGCCACGATGCCTGGCTAATTTTTTGTTTCTATTTTTAGTTGCCCGGCTAATATTTTCTGTTTTTAGTAGAGACAGAGTCTTGCTCTTGCTCAGGCTGGGCTGGGACTCCTGACCTCAAGCGATCCTCCTGCCTCAACCTCCCAGAGTGCTAGGATTACAGGCATGAGCCACTGCGCCCAGCCTGTTTTTGGGTTCTTAGGTTATTGCTTTTAGTTGTATAACTTGTGTGTATATTTTGTTTCTCCAACCAGATCTAAACTCCTTGAAGACAGAGAGAATGACTTATTTCTTTAACATTCTGGACCAGTGCCTTGCTCAGGACTCTGAGGCCAGCAGGTGTTCATCAAACGCACTCCAAGCGGCTGGTTCCACATACACATATTCAGTTTTAGCGGAACACTATGGTAATGCAGTGACTGGATATCCATGTGGAGATTACTGAATGAGATACACGGATAGAGCTTTGGCTGCATGGCTCATTTGGCTCTTCATGGGAGGGATGGGACCATTTTGGTAGCCTTATTAGCATCCGTAGGGATTTGTGATTAATTAAAAATGTTAGTGATCATCAGTGCCTGACAGGGGAGATGGTTGTTCAACATCTGCTCTAATTATAACAAATGCTCCCCCGATTTTTTCCTACAGTCCAGGCACCTCAACTTATACTTATTCTAGGAACACCTTAAAACAATACATGACATTTCACTGCACCAAGGAGCATTTCCTAAAAACTCAAGAACATTTTGGTTTCTTTTTCTAAAATAGACCTTTATAATCTTTTTTTCCTTTATGAGACTCTGTGTGGATGTTTGTGTGTATACGTGTGTATGGTGTGTCTACAAGTGTGCAGACACTTAGAAAGGTACCTGATTTTTAACCCTATCGAGGAGATGGCACACTCCACGAATATGCACTAATCAGTGCATGGAACTTAGCCACAACTGTGAAAATTGAGATCCAGCCCAGGATGTCAGGTTTTATATTTTGTGGTAACTGTCCTTCAGTGATCAGTAAGTTACTAGGTGTGCTTGGGTTGAAAAATCTGATTTAACTTAAGTGTTTAAAGGAAATTTTGCTAAAGGAAGCCATTACAGCCACCATAAGAAATGCTTCACTGCACTTGCTTATAGAAGCGCCCTCTATGCAAAGATGTGCATCTAAAGTTCCTTTTAGAACATAGGAAAGGAAATACTCTTGTTCCTCTGAGAAATTGGTACACTTAATCCTTTTGAAAACAGGAACTACATGATAGACAGTGTCTGCCTTTTTGTTTGGATGCCAAAAAACTTAGAACGAGTTTAAAGCTCAGCATGCCAATTATGTAGAGATTTAACAGCTGCATATCTATGTCCTTTTATCATCTAGTCTTTCTCCTATTATTTTTCAGATGCCCTCTACCTGAAATCCTTCATGGAAAAATGTGGAATGAATACATTAATAAAATAAATACAATCAGGTTGTTGCTTTGTGACTTAGGAGAGGTGGGGATATTGGATGTTATAGAACCTCCGATTTTCACCTGTGAAACAAGCGCAGTAACACTTTCCTACCTACTTCGTAGGGTGGGTGTGAGGATTAGTTTAGGTCGAGTCAATTGTAGGGAACTATACAAATGGGATTTTTGTAGAGAAGGTCCCAGCTTTAAAGCTCAAGCTATATTTACTCTGAAGATCCAGAGAGGTCACTAGGGCGTATGGGGCAGCCCAGGCAAGACTGAAGGACAGGGAAGAGTCCTAGAAAGGAACCTTTCCTGGGTGAAGGGAGGACGAAGGTGAGTTCATTGTGTAGGACCAGTGGATCAAACTGAGTGGGTGGAGTAATTTTATTTATAATACACTAGCCCTTTTATGTCATACTTATACTGGGGTCCTGGGGAGAGAAAGTCTAAAAATTCAAGGAGCTATTTCACGAAAATCTCTGTAAGATGCTGAGAACATAAGGCAGCTCTGCGTTAACCAAGTAGCAGTGAAAAGCATAAATACACTCTGCTGTTTCCATTTCCTTACCCCTATTTATTCTTAAAACCACTCCAGTCTTCTTGAGTTCATCAGCCAAATTGTCCCCAGATACTCTCCAGAAAAGACTCTGAAAAAAGTTCGGTGATGACCTCTTAACAGCCAAGTCCAAGGTCTCATCTTACCAGTCTCTCTGGGATATGACAGTGTTCTTCATTTTCTCTATGAAATGCTCCCCTCTGGACTTGCAGGACACTGTCCTGGGTCTCTGACCATTTCTTCTCCTCCCTCTTGTTGGGTCCTCTATTGTAGCCCACACTCCAATACTGGGGAGAACTGGAGTCAGCCTTCGTAACTGTTCTTTTTTCACTGTATATTCTTTAGGATTCTGGGTATCTTGTTTAACAAGTTATACATACTAATAATGGAATAACAATGCATGTTAATTACTTATTTTTTAAAATAGAACATATTCACATCTAGTAATAGCTGACTGAATTTGCATTTTGAGATGGCTTCTTGAATTGGAGAAAAAAGGAACTAGTGTGTGGAGAATTGTGCCTAAATCTAGACACACCCCTCTGCCTTAATAGACACACAGATAATATCATTTGTGTAGGAAAAAATTGAGAGCTACCTATCCCATCCATTCCTGGCTAATCTATACCATCTAAATCCTGATGACCTTAAAGCCATCCCAGAACTTTCTCCTGATTTCTGAGCTGACACTTCCAACAGGATCATGATACTTGAATGTCCCTTGGGAATTCAGACTCAAATTCATTATCTTTTCCCTCTGAATATGTTTCTTCTTCTCAACCCACCTGGAGTTATTCTAGATTTATTCTTCTCCTGTCTACCTCATATATGGCCTCAAAGTCGCCTATATTTCTATACCATACTGTACAAATCTGTCCCTTCCTCTAAATCAGTGGTCTTCGCACTTTATGAACAGCAAAGTCCCTGGGAGTGCTTGTTACAGCACAGATGGCTGGGCCCACTCCCAGAGTTTCTGATTCCATGTGAATTTGCATTTCTAACAAGATTCCACCTGATGCTGATGCTGCTGGTTGAAGGGACAAGGAGTGGCTGTCACACTTAGGGAAGCACTGGCTGAACTGTCTACTGTTAGTGCTTTAATCTTTTCTATAATCCTTTCTCACTTGTCCTAGGTAATGACCTTTTTATTCTCCCTGCCCCACCTCATAAAACTCCCATACATCCTCAACACCAGTACTACCCAGTAGAACTTTCCGTGATGATGGAAGTGTTCATTCTGCACTGACCAGTACCGTAGCCACCAGCCACATGTGAGTATTGAGCGCCTGAAATGTGTCTACTGCGCTTGAGGAACTGAACTCTCAATGACTAAATTGCATTTAAAGTTCATGTCATATGGCTGATGGCTACTGTATTGGACAGCACAACTCTCTACTGTTGCCAGACTCTTCCAGGACAAGTCTATTCAAATTTCTTCTGTATGGAAAATTTTCTGATGGCTCTACTTCGTCTATAGACTAAAGATGGATTATGGCATGTTCTATGTTCAACTTTGAAATCAGAAGGACCTGAGTGCAGATCTTGGCTCCAATTCATAATAGCCATTTTGCTTTAGGCAAGTGAGTTAATCTTTGCTCCTCAGTTTCCTTGTCTGTCAATGTAAATCACTTATTGTTGTGATCACAGAAAGTGATCAGTATGTAGAACTCACCAGTTATAAGAAGAAGTTGATAATTATTAATAATTATAATTATTGTTTCAAACTCTTTTGTAAGCTATTTAAGTCCCTTCACAATTAGGGGCTTGCCTTGAACTCTAATTTTGATATGCTTTTCTTGTACCTTAACTTCAGGACTCTCTAAATTGATTGCATTTCCCCCAAATAATTCCATCTAATTCATGCTTCTGTGCCTTTGATTGTGTTGGTTTCTTGTTGGTCCACTCTGGGGAACCAACTTTTTAATATAAATCCCAAGGAGTGACTTTATCTATGAAATCCTTCTACTTTCCCCTGTCATATCAGGTAAGGCTGACAACATCCTCCTTTGTCTACAATGCACCATTTCTGTCATGGTACCTATCATCTTTTATTGCACTTAGTCGTCCACGTGTATTTCCTCCTCCCAGCCTGTGTCCCTAGAAAGCAGGGCCAATTTTAATTTTTGAATTCCCAGGACCCAACACATCACAGATTGCAGGCACTAGAAACCTGGTTGTTGAGTGAATGATTGAGCAGGCTCTATTAAAAGGCACGTTTTGGTAGTTTCCTGAGCCAAAGAAAACCATTCATATCTTTGGTCCAAGATTTGTTCTTGATAAGCTGCATGACCTTAGGTCAGCTGACTGGCTTCCCTGACACCCCCAAGGGGAGGCTGGACCACAGGCGCCCAGATTCAGTACAGCACTAATACACTCAATCCTCATCGTGTTCTCCAGAGAGATTTTACTTATTTTTTAAAGTTCTGCTGTGTTTCACTAACATGGAATATATTGTTCTGGCTCCAGTAAAAAGAATTATAGAGTTTTTTTGGAAGTAGGATAAAGATTTAAAATTATTACATGTTATTTTTTCTTGTTTTATCTGAAGTTGATATCCCAAACATTTACAGAAACTTAGAAACTTTAAACACTGAAAATAAGAATTCAAAATAAAACCTAAAAAGCAAGGAAATGACAAAATATATGGTGTGTTCAGGAAATAGCAAGGATCTGGGTGGCTAAGACACTGGACATAAACAGAAGGAAAACATGAGAGTTTGAAAAGCCAGGCGGGACATGTTGCAGAGGAGCCTCATTGCCAGGCTGCATAGTTTGTTCTTAATTCAACCGAAAACAGAGAACCATACGAATGTCAACCTGGCTACAGTGTTTTGGAGTCATCGTATCAGGAAAGACAAAGTAGATAAAAGAATTTTCAACACTGAGTCCTGGAGAGACATCCTGGAGGTCTGAACTCATGTGTTGGGAGGAATTGAAAGAAGGTTAAGGAGAGATATTGCAGTGGACAAATATTCTGTCCTTAGATACTGATTAGATATGGGATGACAGAAAGACGGTGACAGATGATTCCTTGTTTCATGCCTGCACACCGAGAAGGACAGGGGTACAAATTCAAGGAATATGGAAGCCAAGAAGTTTGAGAGGGATAGTGAGTTTGGTTTTGGATATTTAACTTAGAAATGATAATGGAGAGTTTGACAAGAATGTACAGCCATAATCTGAACATTAAAAGATGAAGAAACTTGCAGGCAAGATTTTTGGACCAGGAGTTTGAAAGGCGCAAAGAAAGAATATAAGCAGAAAACCTCCTGTCAAACATCAAGTAGCATCAGAGTGT
Source organism: Avahi laniger (assembly GCA_963575035.1). Taxonomy (NCBI): domain Eukaryota; kingdom Metazoa; phylum Chordata; class Mammalia; order Primates; family Indriidae; genus Avahi; species Avahi laniger. The sequence goes on along the minus strand of CAUYSK010023992.1, from coordinate 3,864 downwards.
TCGATTGAGTACGACTTTACAGATCAGCTAGTTTCACTTTCTCATTTTATAGATGAGAACATTTAATGCCTGAGATTTCAAGGAAGGTTTAAGGAACTTACTTATGTCCTTATATTATGATTTATTCATCTACATATGAAGGAGAGAGTTGAGCCAACTTTTTAATAGATAAATCATAAGGTGATTTTGCTTCTGTCAAGGAAATATTTCATCATTATTTTTTAATACAGCAGGGAGAAGTGAACTTGCCTGAAAGGCATACTTCCCTGGTTTTCCAAAGTATTTTTTTTAATACAATGTGTTTTAGGTTCCAGATTAAAATGAAAATATTAAATATAATATGGAAATAATGCTCGGAGATGGAGATAAAACTCAAGACCAATACTAAATGCTTTAGAAAGAGCTGGCTTCATATTTCTGTTTGTTTTCAAATACTCAGAGCTGTAATTTGATAGTCTAAAGACAAGAAACAAAAAATACAATTGAAGCTGATACCTGGGTCCTGAAATGTTAACAGAATGATGTGGTATGTTTCCCACAACCAAGCCATTTGAAGGAATGATGCATTCCTTTCTCTGTCTAGATACCTTAGGTTGAGAATTGGTTTACACAACAATCAGAAGACTGATGGGCACTATGTTGCTAGAACATCTTTGTTCGTGATTTCCCACTCTATAGTTCCAAACTGTCTTCTGAGATGGAAACTGGAAATTCCTTTTGATTTTTTTACTTTTCTCTTTTTAGAAATTGTGACCCAGCAATCCCACTACTGGATATCTACCTAAAGGAAAAAAAGTCATTTTATCAAAAAGATACCTGCATTAGAATGTTTATTGCAGTACAATTCACAATCTCAAAGATGTGGAATCAACCCAAATCCCTATCAATTCATGAGTGGATTAATGAAATGTGGTATATGTATACCATGGAGTACTACTTAGCCATAAAAATGAATTAATACCTTTTGCAACAATCTGGATGGAATTGGAGACCATTTTTCTAAGTGAAATATCTAAAGAATGGAAAAACAAACACCATATGTACTCACTATTAAATTGGAACTAACTGATCAGCACTCATGTGCACAGATGGAAATAAAACTCAAGGGAAATTGTACAGGTGGGAGGAGGAAGGAGGGAATGGGTGAAATCATACCTAAAGGGTACAATGTCCACTATCTGGGTGATGGGCACACTTGTAACTTTGACTCAAGCAGTACAAAAGCAATCCATGTAACCAAAATATTTGTACCCCCATAATATTCTGAAATTAAAAAAAAGCTCAGAAAAACATGTTAAAGTTTTAAATAAAACAAAACTCATAAAAATTAATAGGTCTGATTATGAAATTTAAAAATTTTTTATAGGGCATAAGTCTCTGTAGCCAAATTTTAAAAAATCAAGAGAAAATATTTGCTATATGAACCATAAATAATTAATATTCTTAATATATTCAAAGTGAGATTATGAAAAAATTGGTAACAAAGAGTTTTCCCTAGAGAAAAACAGTCAAATAAATAGATGGGTAATTTGCAAAAGAAAATATAACTTTCCAAAGACCACGAAAATCATACTATTAATCAAAGAATTCAATACTTGTTCTCTCATTGCTACAATCTCTGCCCAGTGGACCCAAGCTGACAATATTTGCTTGTCTCTGACAAAGATTAAACATCATGATAATAGTCAGTGCTGGGGAAATTAGCACTCTACTGGTGGGAATATAAATGTCCTTCATAAAATTCAGCAATTTAAGTCATAATCTTAACAAATATGCAAATTTTTTGTGCTGGACCATTTCTAAGACGGTCCCAAATTTTGCCACCCCCCGGTATACACACACCTGTGTAGTCTACTCTGCCTGAGCGAAGGTAGGATTGTGAATATGATGGGATAGCACTCCTGTGATTGCAGTCCAGTGTATGGCAAAGGTGAAGAGATTTTGTAAATGTAAGGAAGGTAAATAATCAGTTGACTTTTTTTTCTTTTTTAATGTAAAGAGCTTTGTTTTGAGTTGAATATGTGCAACCATGACCCAGAGAACATAGTCTCAAGAGGTCCTGGGAAAATGTGCCCGAAACAACTGTTACAGTTTGATTTTATATATTCATGGACATAGGAATTGCAGGTGAAATCATAAATCAATACATTAAAGGCATACATTGGTTTGGTCCAAAGAGGTGGGACATCGCGAAGAGGTGGGAGAGGGTGTAATAGGTTATAAGTGAGTTCAAGGATTCTTTGATTTGTAATTGGTTAAAGAAATAAAGCTTTGTCTAAAGGTTTGCAATGTTTTAAGTTAAAATAAGGAAGCCTTAATCAGAGACAGGCCACAATGTACCCAAGTGATCTGTTAAGCAAATTGATGGCCTTCAGGTGATTTCATCTTTGCCCTGCATGGCTTTATGTCCTGTTAATAATTTAGTATCGTATTGTCCAGCCTCTCTTCCCTTCATGGTCAAGAACTCAGCTTTAATGTTTTTCTGGGGCCAAGAGAGTGTCTGTTCAGATGACAGGGTTGGGGAGGGCCTTAGGATTTTATTTCAGTTCTCAATTCCCCCGTTTTGGCCAAGATTTGCCAGAGGCAGCATTGATGGCCAAACTTTTATTTTGCCCCATTGTTGTGGAGGTGGTGTGGCTACCTGCCCCAGGTCTATCCAGGCCCTCGATGGGACCACTGTGGCCAAGGGACTAGGAGTCAAAAGGCTGACAGACAATTAAACATTATAGGCCAGACAAGGATGGAGGTGGACAGGCTCTTATCAACACTTTCATACCTTCTAAGCAACAATGGGGTTAAGAGCAAAACCCAAATGCCAAAAGCAAGGTTACAAAATTAACTTGTCTATAAGCATTGAGCTTCTTTAGTCTTGGTTTTAGTTGAAGAACTACAGCAATTTGCTATAGAAAACATAAGTATTGTGTTAAAATAATTTAAGGTAAGAAATTAAGAGACTTTTGTTGTACCTCAATTTTTTTTAGTCTCTTTAGTAATTTATCCTAAGGTGGCCAATAAATTCCTTATTATATCTCTGTTTGCATAAACTTGGGAGCAACTGTACGCAGAAGTGTTAGCCATCGGGTGTCTTGATATCTTCTTGATAATTCTCCTTTAAATCTACGGGAAGCAGAGGACTCTTTATGGTAGGAATGGATGGAAAGGGGTCACATACTGGCCCATAATCAGTTGACTTTGAGTTAACTAAAGGGGAGATTATCCTCAGTGGGTCTGACCTAATCAAAAGAGCCCTTTAAAAAGGGTCTGGAGGTCAGAAAGCGGCAGCAGATGCTCTCCTGTTGGCCTTGGAGAAGCAAACTACTCTATCGTGAAGGTGGCCACATGGCAGAGAATAGCGAATGACCTCTTGGAGCTAACAATTCTGCAACAACCACAAGGAACTGAGTTCCGCCGTCCACAGTGAGCCTGGAAAGGACTCTGTGGCCAGGTAAGATTGTAGCCCTGACTGACATGTTGAGGCAACCTTGTGAGACACAGAGCAGAGAACCCAGCCGGACCCCATCTAGACCCCTGAGCCACAGAAACCGTGAGGTCATAAATGTGTGCTGTTTTAAGCTGCTAAGTCTGTGGTCATTTGTTTTGCAGCAATAGAAAATTAATACATTCTTTGATTAAATAACTTAACCTAACCTTGAAATTTATCCTGAGCTGTGAATTAGACAAACAAAAATATATGTATAAGGATGTTTATTTTAGCATAGTTTACTAATGAAAGACTAGAAACAACCTAAAAATCTAACCACGGTGGGTTGATTAGACACATTCTGGTATATCATCTATGGATGGTAAGATTATGGGTGAAGAAATTTGTTTTTCTGTATTTTCTGTTTTTATTTCTTTTGATAA
>CAUYSK010023990.1:0-31991 GCA_963575035.1 Avahi laniger | reverse complement strand
TTACACTGCTGGTGGGACTGCAAATTAGTGCAACCTCTGTGGAAAAGAATTTGGAGATACCTCAGAGAGCTAAAAATAGAAATATCATTTGATCCAGCAATAGCGCTATTAGGCATCTACCCAAAAGAGCACAAAACATTTTACTATAAAGACTTCTGCACTCGAATGTTCATGGCAGCACAATTCACTATTGCAAGAATGTGAAAACAACCCAAGTGCCCATCAATCCGTGAGTGGATTACTAAAATTTGATATATGTTTACAATGGAATATTACTCAATCATAAGAAATGATGATGATCTAGTACCTCTTATACTTTCCTGGACTAAACTTAGGCCCATCATCCAAAGTGAGGCACCTCAAGAGCAGAAGAAAGGGATCCATTTGTACTCGCCATCAAATTGGTACTAACTGATCAACAGTAGGGTGATCACATGGCAGAAATACTCTCCAGGGATTAGGGGGATGGGGGGGGAAAATCTACACCTAAAGGACATGGGGAGCACTAAAGGGAGGGAAGGGCACGCCTTTAACCTGCATATGGGTGAGGCAAAGACATAAAGTGTAACTAGAATGTTTGTACCCTCACAATACCTTGGAATAATAAAAAAAAAAAAATACTTTAAAATTTACATATGTAGGATAAATTTTCAAACAAAATTGGGATCATATATTATTCTTCACTTTATTTCCACTTTCCATATTTTCATAGATTATTCTGCTTTTATTTTCATCTTACAATATGCCATGGACATCCTTCAAGGTCAATATATGAATATGCAACAAATTCTTTTTAATTACCTAATATCCATAATATTAAGATCCACTCCCCTCATGCCTATAATTTTACAATAACCTTTCTATCTGGTCTCTTTGCCTCCATTCACATCCTTCTAAGACTCATATGACTTAGGAATATTAAAAATAATTAAGTCGAACAGCAACACATTTCTGATGAAAAAACTCAAGAGAAAACTGAATTGCCCAAGAACACTAAATTAGTAGGAGAGAGTTATTCATTCATTCATAAAACAAATATTTGTTCAACATCTAATATGTGGCCCTGGTATTGGGGAGGTTAAATTCTAGGAAGAGAGACATGTAAGAAACAAGGAAACAAATAACATGATAAATACAGAATGTGATTAGTGCCATGAAGGAAAAACAGGGTGAAAACAGAGTAATGGAGAAGTGCCTACTTTAGATAGGATGCACACAGAATGTTTCTTGCAGTACATGACATTCCAACAAGGAAGCAAATAACCTTATTGTCTTACCTGAGGAATAAGGGAAAGACCAAATTGGAAAGAAGAGAGAAAGCAAAAATATTCTACGGGAAAAAAACAAAACTGCAAGAATAAAGAGGAAACCAGGGTTCCTGGTGTGCAGTAATCACGGGGAGAAGAGTGGCAGGAAATGAGGCTAGAAAAGCAGACAGAGCAGATCACATAAAGTCTTACAGGCTATGGCAAGGAGCTTGGACTGGGAATTGAATCAAGGATTTAAAGTAAGGAGTGATGTAATCAGGTTTACATTTTACAAGGATTATTCTGGCCTCTCAACCAAGAGAGGATAGAAGGCAGTCAAGAATGGAAGCAGGGAAATCAATGCAGGAGCAGAGGTAAGCAATGACAGTGGCTTTGATTAGGGTATTGGCAAGCAAATAGAGAGATGTGAACAGATTTGACAAATACTTGGAAGGGAATTTCAATAAGACTTCCTGATGAAATGGGTGTGGGGCTGAAGAAAAGCGTGGTACCCAGGATGAATACTAAATAGTAACTGGTAAAACTGGTACCTGGGGCCATTTTTTGTGTTGGAACAAAACAGTGAAAATTATCATCAAAAGTTCTGCTTCGGACAAGTTAAGTTTAAGATGCTTACTAGTCTTCTACATGGGAATATTAAGAAGGTAGGTGGAAACAAACATGATATCAATGGGAGAGCTGGAGCAGTAATTTCAGAAATCATCAGCATATCCATGGTATTCAAAGCCATGAAACCAGAGGAACCCACTGAGGGAAACCGGGTGGCAGAGAACCCAAGGGGGAGACAGAGGCCCTTCCACACATGGAGGTCAGTGTAGGGGGAACCAAGATATGTGACTGACAAAGTATGGCTAGGGAAGGAGTGAAATCAGGAACGTGTGTTGTCCTGGAAACCAACACACAAAAAACATGTTTTAGGAAGGAGGATGCGGTCAACTGTGTCAAATGCTAATAACTAATATAGTAACATGAGTACTAAATATTGACCACTGGATTTGGCAATGTGAAGGTTACTGACGACTTTGACAAGAAAGGTTGTAGGTAAAAAATAAGAGGAGAAAGATAGGAATAGAAACCAGGTTGAAACAGGCTGTTTTAAAAGGTGGTAAGTAGAGTTAAGTATTGATAGGTTTTTTTTTGTTTTTTTTTTTAATTCATAAACTTTAGTATGTAGAGAAGTTCCAGCAAAACTGAGGAAAATTGAATCCAAAGTACAGGGAGTTCCCATATACGCTCCATCTCCATATATGCACAGCCTCCCCAACTATGGACATCCTGTACCACAATGGTACATTTGCTACAATGAACCTATGCTGATTCATCATTATCACTCAAAAGTCCATAGGTTACATTAGAGTTCACTCTCAGAGTTGTATATTCTATGAGTTTAAACAAATGTATAATGACATGTATCCACCACTGTAGTATCATAAAGAATAGTTTCACTACCCTAAGAATCCTGTGTGCTGTGCCTATTCATCCCTCCCTTTCCCCAACCTCTGGCAACCATTAAGCCTTTTACTATCTCCACAGTTTTGCCTTTCCCAGAATGTCATATAGTTGGAGTCATAAAGTATACAGTCTTTTCAGGTTGGTTTCTTTTACTTAGTAATATGCAGTAAAGTTTCCTCCATGTCTTTTCATGGCTTGATATCTCATTTCTCTTTAGCCCTGAATAACATTCCATTGTCTGGAGATACCACAGTTTATTTATCCATTTACCTGCTGAAGGAAATTTTGGGTGCTTCCAAGTTTTGGCAATTATGAATAATGCTGCCATAAATATCCATGTGCAGGTTTTTGTGGGGCACAGTTTTCAATTGATTTGCATAAATACCAAGGAGTATGATTGCCAGATTGTATGATAAGAGTATGTTTAGTTTTGTAATAAACTGCCAAAATGTCTTCCAAAATGGCTATACCATTTTGCATTCCCACCATTAGTGAATGAGCCTTCCTGTTGCTCTATAACTTTGCCAGCATTTTGTGTTGTTAGTGTTTTGGATTTTGGTCATCTAACAGGTGGGGAGTGGTATCTCATTGCTGTTTTGATTTAAAATTCCCTAATGATGTCATCTTAAATATCTTTTGATATGCTTACTTGCCATCTGTGTATCTTCTTTGTTGAGGTGTCTGTTTAGGTCTTTTGCCCATTTTTCAATCAGGTTGTTTATTTGCAAATTGTTGAGTTTTAAGAGTTCTTTGTATATTTTGGGTAACAGTCCTTTATTAGATGTGTCTTTTGCAAATATTTTCTCTCAGTCTGTGGCTTGTCTTCTCATTCTTTTGGCATTGTCTTTTGCAGAGCAGAAGTTTATAATTTTAATGAAGTCCAGCTTAGCAATTATTCTATTTAGAGATCATGACTTTGGTGTTATATCTAAAGTCATTCCCATACCCAAGGTCACCTAAATTTTATCCTATGCTGTCTTCTAGATATTTTATAGTTTTGCATTTTACATTTAGGATTAGAATCCCTTTCGAGTTAATTCTTATGAAAGGTGTAATGTCTCCATCTAGATTCATGTTTTGCAAGTAGATGTCTAGTTGTTTGAGCATCGTTTGTTGAAAAGACTCTTTCCTCCATTGAATAGCCTTTGCTCCTTTGTCAAAGATCACTTGACCGTGTGTGTGTGTGTGTGTGTGTGTGTGTGTGTGTGTGTGTGTGTGTGTGTACGCGTGTGTTCTATTTCTGGGCTCTCTATTCTGTTCCATCCATCTAGTTGTCTATTTTTTCACCAATACCACACTGTCTTGACTACTGCAGCTTTATAATAAACTTAAAGTTGAGAGTGTCAGTCCTCTGACTCTGTTCTTCTCTTTCCATTGAGTTAGCTGTTTTGGTTCTTTTGCCTCTTCATATTAATTTTAGAATCAGTTCACTGATATCCACAGGATAACTTGCTGGGATTTTGATTGGGATTGTGTTATATCTATAGATCAGGTTGGGGAGAACTGATAAAATATTGAGTTTTCCTATCCATGAATATGGAATATTTATTCATTTATTTAGTTTTTCTTTGATAACTTTCGTCAGAATTTTTTAGTTTTCCTCATACAGATCATCTACATATTTTGTTAGCTTTATATCTAGGTATTTCATTGGGTAGGTGCTAATGTAAATGGCAATGTGTTTTTAATTTCAAATTCCACTTGTCCACTTATAGTATATAGCAATGTGACTGACTTTTGTATGTTAACCTTATATTCTGCAACCTTGCTATAACTGCTTCACAAGTAGTACATCTATCTAGTAATAGTAATAACAAAATATTCCTAATTCCTTCCTCCTATCCCCTGTATATCACTGCTTTCATTTCACTTATATATATGCTTAAAGACATACATATATATGTATAATAAAACATTATTGCTATTATTTTGAACAAACTGTTACCTGTTAGATCAATTAAGAATAAGAAAAATAAAAGTATCCATTTTACCTTCATTTATTCATTCTCTGCTGGTCTTCCTTTCTTTATGTAGATCCAAGTTCCCGACCTATATCATTTTCCTTCTCTCAGAAGAACTTCTTTTTAACAATTCTTGCAAGGTAGCTTTTCCAGCAACACATTCCCTCCATTTTGTTTGGCTTAGAAAGTATTTATTTCTCCTTCACTTCTGAAGGATAATTTCACAGGTTACACAATTCTAGGTTGATTTTTTTTTCTCTCTACACTTTAAATATTTCACTCCACTCTCTTCCTGCTTGCATAGTTTCTGAGGAGAAGTCAGTTGTAATGCTTATCTTTGCTCCTCTATTAGGGAAGGTGTTTATTCCCTCTGACTTCTTTCAGGACTTTTTCTATCTTTGATTTTCTGAAGTTTGAATATGATATACCCAGGTATAGTTTCTGGGGTTTTATTTTGTTGTTGTTGTTTGGTTTTTGTTTTGTTTTCATTTATCTCGCTTGGTATTCTCTGAGCTTTCCGGATCTGTGTTTGGTGTCTGACATTAAAAAAATATAGGGAAAATTCTCAGTCATTATCACTTCAAGTATTGATTCTGTTCCTTTCTAGTTTTCTTCTCCTTCTGGTAGTTCCATTACATGTATTTATACCTTTTATGGTTGTCCCTCAGTTCTTGGATATTCTTTCTTTTTTTAAAAAATCTTTTTTTCTCTTTGCTTTTCAGTTTTGGAAATTTCTATTGTCATATCCTCAGACTCAGGGATTTCCTCATAAGCCATATTCAGTTTACCAATGAAGTGAAGCTATTCTTCACTTGTTACAGTGTTACTGATCTCTAGCATTTTTTAAATTCTTTCTTAAAATTTCTATTTATATTACCTATCTGTTCTTTCATGTTGTCTGCTTTTTCTATTTAAGTCCTTAATATATTAATCAGAGTTTTTTTAAACTCCTGGTCTGATAATTCTAACATTCCTGCCATATCTGACTCTCAATTTCATGCTTGTTTAAGTCTCTACAAACTTGTGTTTTTTGACTTTTAGCATGCCTTACAATTGTTGGTTCAAAGGTGGATATGATATACTAGGTAAAAAGAAATGTGGTACACAGGCCTTTAGTAGTACAGTGGTAAGGTATGGGTGCACAGAAAGTGCTCTAAGTCCTATAACTAGGTCTCAGTTATTCGGTGAGCTTGTGCCCCTGAACTGCGAATATCACAAGCGCTTCTCAGTTTAGTTTTTCATCCTTCCCCCACTCTTAGGTGGGGCAGGATGGCTAGAGGAGGCTGGAGTTCAGTGTTTCTCTTCCTCCAAGTAGGTTAAGCTCTGATAAAACCCACTAGGTTAGTTTTTGGTAAAATAGCTTCCTCCCAAGGGCAGCTCTTATTAAAAAGCTCCTTTCCCCCTCTCTCCGCTAGAGGCACTAGGGGATTTTTCTCTAATATGTGCTGTGAGAACCTGGTAAAGGTAAAGCTCACAAAAATGTGAAAGAAGTGCATCATGACTAGAATTTTTAACTGTTAAAGTTGTCCACACTAAGCCTCTAACAATTCATCTATTACAGTTTGTGTTTTCCCATCCCACCACTGACTGGTTCCTGGGGAGGTTTCTGCTCATAGGTTTCTACTCCAGTAAATTGTCCAAATGTCCGTCTCTCCAATTTGTGGGGACAGACGTCTTCCCTCTGACCTTACTTCTTGACAGATTTCAGAAGAGTTGATTTTTCAGTTTGTTTAGCTTTTTAGTTGTTGTTAGGATGGAGTGGAGACTTCTAATCTCCTTACATACCCAACTCTGAAAAATTTTTAGAAAGGCTTACCAGGAAAGGTGGCAGAGAAGTAGGGCAGCAGTTAAAGGGAGTTATAGGGCCAATAAACGGTTTTTTAACTGGGAAATATCAGAGTAGTTTATATGGTGATGAAAATTATCCAGAAGAAAGGGAGACATTTATGATCCAAGAGGAAAGAGAGAGAAGGTAATGGGTGTTAAATCCTTAAGAAGGTCAGTAGAAAGGGAATCTAGAGCACAAAAGGATCGATCAATCAATGTGAGGAGCAGGAACATGTCTTCCATTGTGACTTGAAATGACAGAGCACACAGGCATAGATGCTAAAACAAAAGTGGGGGCTCGTGTCTCATTCTGTTTTCTTAATGAAGTATAAGTGAGAGCATTATCTGTTTGGGAAGTAAGAACAGTTTCAATAGTAGAAATATCACAGAGCATCAGAGAGTGGGGCAAACCAACTTACTGGAGAAAAATAGTTGCCAGTTAATTGTAAATGCCCATTTCAAAATTTTGGTCTAGAATTTAAAGTTACAGCAGTTAGCTAATTGTAATATGTAATATTCTGCAGCGATGTTTGGCTGGCTGCTTGCGTGTAAGTGAGAAGAAAGTGAAGAGTAAGTTGGGTTTTGCTGAATGTACATAACAGAGGGAGAGATGCAAAGGGATTGAAAGTATTTGCAAGGGAGTGAGTCTAATGACTGACCATGAGAAGTGCAGTGAGGGATCATGAGTAAGGAGTCAGTTCAACAGATTAGGGCACATGCTGAGGTTGAAACATACTTGGAGTGAGGGTACCTGACTAAGTGAGCTAGAGGTCAGCAAGTGGAGTCTAGAGATTGGAATGCTGAAAGGTAACATTTGTGAAGTTATGCTATGGCTAGTGAAGACAAAATCCAGAGTTGAAGCCATTGTACCATTCAGAAGTTTTTATTGTAAGCAACAAACCGACTTTGCCTAACCAAAGCAGAAAAGGCTAGGTAGCAGACACACCACAGTCAGGATGCTGCCACTGCCACTCTCTGGGGCTGGGGCCTAGACCACTGCTACCATGAACCTCATCTTCCACACCTCCCTCTCTTAGCTGCCTGGGCAGGTAAGTCCTGTTGCTTAAGCCCAGGCCATGTGCCTTTACCTTCTTCATTTCTACCTGAGGGCAGAAAAAGGGAAGATATCCCTCATCTGGCTTCCACAGTAGCAGAAAAGGTCTTGTCTCACACCAAAGCTCACACAGGAAGAGGATTCTTTAAGACTAGGAAGGGATCCAGACAGATAATGACAGTAATTATTTTTTAAGCAGGATTAAAGTAAAAGATAAATGTCTTTTTTTTTTCCAATCATGGGAGTTTGTGAGGGACTGAACTGAGATCAAGGAGATGACTGAAGATGAGGAGGTCCCCATCTTGAGAGGCCAGGCACTGTTCTAGATACTAGTAAGACAAGAGCGAACAAAAAAGATCAAATCTTCGACCTTTTTCCATTGGAGTTCACTTTCTAGTAAAGGATTGAGCCTATTGGCTGTTTCCAACACACTATGCTTCTGTTACTACTTCAAAGTCAGCAAGACAATAATGTGACTTTAAGGCTCTCCTTTGCTCCAATCTCTCTTGCTTGCTAATTCCTAAAATTCTTTCAGCAGAACTCAAAATCTTTTCATTTACAATACAAAATAAAGGGCATATGATGCTAAATACTTGGGTGAGGTAAAACTAAGTAAATCTATTTATTCTAAAGTATAGCAAATAAGAACAGCAGCAGCAAACAGAGGCAGTATTGAGCCCTGCCATGCCCTCTTCTTCACACACATTACTTAACTATCACAACAAACCCAGAACACAGGCACTATTGTTATTCATATTTCACAGATAAGGTGAGTTAGGCACAGAGAGGTTAAGTAATTTAGGGGCCAGGAAGGGTAGCTCTAGTAATGACAGTCTTTCCCTGTTTTTTAAGCCAGAGAGGGGATCTAAGAGCAGGTAAGCACTAGAGGAAAAGTTAAGTCACCAACCTACCGAAAGGGATAGGCCGGTCTGAAAGTGGCCAAATAAGAGACTGAGTATGTGCACAAAGCTTGGCAGGGATAGTACTGCAAAGAACCATCAACAGAGCTTTGCTTAATTTATGGTTTAGAGGAGATTTTGTTTGTTTTCTTAATTAGGAGAACTACTACTTGTTGTTCTCAATACCAGGAGATCTAAAGGAAGAAAAGAAGAACTGTAAGATTCTGAGAGTAAAGTCTCTGAATGATGAGAAGATGGGAGTGCTGATATTACCAGTTTGGAACAGAATAAATAGTAACTGTGGGCCTAGCAAATAACCTGAACAAGATAGTAACCAGCCAGAACCCAGCAAGGGCTTCTTCGGCTTCCTAGGTAAGGTCATTGGGAGAAGTGGGAGTTGCCCAAGGAAGATTGGCGGACCATTCTCGTCCTCAAGAAAAGTAACTTTCATGGTTAGGGTTGGGCAGCTCTTCTTGCCATCCCATCCTTAGGTAAGAGACAAAACGGCAATTCCCTACAATTTTACCTACTGCAGAAGTTATAAATTCATTCCTAAGTACACTCTGCAAAGACTCAATCCAAAGCCTGCTTTATCAGAACTTAGATGGCCTCCAGCTACTTTAAAATGTAGCCATATGCTCCCTTATATTACAGGTCCTATTATGCAAGCTTCCTCTCCAACCTCAGAGGAGACTAGAGAACATGTCACTGCTGTTGTTTCCTAGCCACACTTTAAAATAACAGAATAATAATAATAATAATCTCATCATCATCCAGCTTCAATTGGCTCCAGTTGGTGTGAATAATGAGACGTAGTTGTCAGATTCCTGGAAAGTTGCCAGTGTGGTCAGATACTAGGCCCATGTACAAAGAGGACAGTGAACACAATTTTAAATGAGGTCAATATTAAGGAGATTTTAAATTTGGGACCGGGATGTGGGATGAAACAATCTATGAATTAGAATCCTTCTTGTAGTAGGTGCTCTCTATAAGAAAGAGGATCAGTTGGGATGAGGAGAGATGAAGCTTCCTCAATTTTGGAAATTAAGCTTTGTCCAATTAAAATATCATTCTTTTTTGAAGTCTGTGATGGAAGAATCCCAGCTTTGACAAGTTGGCAGTAATCCTTGTGATCTGTTTTACTGGGATATATGTTGTCACTGCAAAAATAAAACATACTACAAAACTGGAGAGCAGATCCTGCCTGTGATCATTAGACAGACTGGACCAAATGCCTCAAGCCTTTGATGCCCTGACATATTATTTTCTGGATGGTGTCCAGCAATCCAGTGCAGAATAGCTTTTTCTCGACTGTATCCAGATGGCAAATGGAAGAGATCAAATTCAACTGTTTCAGGGCTAACCTTAATGGATGTGAAAGGCTGGCTCCTCTACTAGCTTTTCAGGGATCTACAATACAAAAAAAGGCCTTTGAACAAAGAGACAAATAATTGGCTCCCCCCACCCCTCAACCCGTCTCTTCAAAACTAAACCATGGGCTGATGAGAAGAATGTGTATTCAGGAAAGCTAGACAATTTAAAACTATCTTGACATGGCAAGTGTTTTCCAGATGTACGGTATTTGTGTTTGCATTGAAATGAATAGAACAAAGAATGAACTGCTTTCTATGCGCAGCAAAGCCTTTACTTTCCAGCTAGTTCACTGATACCCACATTATACATATGCCTGACCCTAGTAATGATAATGTTCATGTGACAGTCTCACCCAAACTATTCAAACGGAAGTTTGCATCAGTAATCCTTCATTCTTCAAGAGCTGCAAAGTCAATGTAGGTTCTCATTCTTCATTCATTTTCTTGATTCCTCTATGGTTCATTTCTTGGATTTCTTATTAATCCTAATTCCTGGAGCCATTTAGCCTGTATCAAGGTAAATATGCAATTTATATGCTACTACACCATCATGCAGTGAAAAAAATTTCAACATGAAATCAGAAGTCCTGGTTTAGTCCTATCTTTTACTACCTGTCAATTTTGAATGAGTCACTTAACTATGAACCATAGTCTGTTTAGAAGTTGTATAGAGATACTAGCCACCTCAAAGAATTTTGGGGAGATTTCAATAAGTAATAGGTAAATCACCTTTTATATCTAATTCTTCCTTAGTTACTTCATGTTCTGCTAGATCAGATTTGAACTAATTGTTCCCCAGTCAGGTTTCTGCCTACTGATTTTCTACCTCAAGACATACCCTAGCTTCTGCTCAAGTTAAGCAAATTAAACATCTTATCTCCTCCACCTCACTTTCCCCATCCAATCCAGCATCTGAAAGTGTCGTACACACATTATCTGCACGTCAGGAACTGTTCCCTTGCTCTCCATTCCTACTGTTACAACCTTGGTTTGGGCCCTAATAGTCTCACAACTGTTGTAGCTTCTTAACTACTCTCCTTTCCTTAAGTCCTTTTCCTCAATAATCTGTCATTCACTGCCTCCAAGATTACAGAGTAATGTGATTATAACACTCTCCAGCTTAACTTTATTTAAGAAGAACTGTTTTTCCATGGCAGGAGTTGCGTCCCCAATCAGTGTCTCATAACTTGCCATACTATTGAAAAAATAAGAACAAAAATGATGACTGAAGGATCCTGCTACTGGAATTAATTACCACCAACCACCAAACAGCCAGAAGTGCCTGATGAGTCAGGGTGGAGGGAAACAATTAGTGCCCCACCTATGCCTTCCTGATGAGGCAGGACACTCCATCCCTTCATTCCCCCCACCGGCTTCCCTGGAGCTCCAAGAATGAAGTCCTATATGCAGGAGAAAAAACCCTTTCAGCAGACTTGCCAACGACTAGCTTTTTGTCATCCATGTTTCTTGAGTTTCAAAAATCAGGCAATGGCACACTAAATATACTTTTTAAACTAGTTTTCCTAAATAGTCAAAGTATAGAATGAAATGCTGACTGCCCCCTTCTCTATGTGCAGTGAAGACTGAGACTAATTTATTTACACTAACCCTCCCCTTCCTACTCTGTTAATATAGTCTTGAGTTTGTGATAACATTGTAAACAGTTATTTAAACTGTTATGTCTTTTCATTAAAGACTTATATATGTATTTGCATTTAATTATTTGATCATACTTGTAAATTACTTTCACTTATTACAGTTTATTTTTTCCACTTGTTTGCAGCCATTAAACACTAGGATTTTCCCTTCTCAAACTGTTCCATATTATTATCAATATCTTTGTTGGCTTGAATAAATTTCTAAGTGTGGGCATAAATTCTTATTTTATTAGGTAAGCCTATGATTATACACAACTCTTGGCTGGCTATAATATTTATTAACATTTATTTTCCCCCCAAAATGTATAATATGCATTTTGTGTGGCAATAGAATTCTATGGTCACAGTTTTTTTTTTTATTTCCTCTTCAAATCTCTAAATGTTGCTATGCTGTTTCTTAGAGTTATGATGAAATGTTCAAAGCCAGTCTTCCTCTTTTTCCTGTTTGATTTTTAGCCCAGGATTTTTTGGAAAATCTTTGTAATTTGGTAGCCAACAGTTAGCTGACTCCCTTTCTTGTCTCGCTGACGAGGAGGCTGCTGAGGCAAGTCCTCTGCTTACCTAGAGAGAAGCCCCTGCTATTCGAAGCTGTGCACTAATGCTATGACTCTGGTCTACATTTTCTGAAGGTCTCCATTGATTGACTACTCATGGTTCACATGTGCTTCCAACTCCTGCCTCTCTGTGCTTAGCGTTGTTTTTTTTGTTTTGTTTTGTTTTTGTTTTTTATACAATGGTGGGAAAATCCATATATTTCTCATGGACGCTTGCATTAAATTTCAACTTTTCAAAAATGGAAAGATTTTTCTTCAGTTGAATTTCATTTTTCATCATAATTTTAAATTTCCTTTTTTTCTTTCTTTCTTTCTTTCTTTCTTTCTTTCTTTCTTTCTTTCTTTCTTTCTTTCTTTCTTTCTTTCTTTCTTTCTTTCTCTCTCTCTCTCTCTTCTCTTGATTTTACGTTTCTCTGGCTGTTTCAATAGCAATTAGGTAATAATATGCCTAAATTTGCCATTTTCTTCCTGCACGGAAAAATTTCTCGTTTTCCCCCTTTGAAGTGTTACTTCTTCAGTTAACTTCCTGAACTATGGATTTTAATTATATTGTCATAATTTTTAATTTCCTTGCCATCTCTTTTTATCTTACCATACCGCCTTTCATCTCAGCATCAAGGCTTTTCATTGTGGTTTCTTATTCCTGAGCTTTATTAAAGATGCTTAAGGGTCTTGTGAAAATATCTTCTGGTTCCTGTAAGAAATACTTTTCAGAATTATTATTCTCTCTGAGTATTAAGACTGATATTCTCTTTAGCTCTTGCTATGATACATTTTTCTTAGTCTCATATCGGTCCCTCTTCTCCACTTTACCTTTTACTTATCCTAGAACTAGGAATAATCTATAAAAACTCAATATTTTTAAATAAGAAGTTTGTGTTCACAGCATACATAACAAAGTTTTTAAAAAATACAATACTCAAGCTGTAATATTATCAGGGAGTTTTCTGTATTCTCCTTACTCTTTAATAGTTTACCTGTGAGGAGAAAATACACTTCTGTATTCAAATTGTATCACCTGCCCGCCTCCTTCTCCCATCCCACATCCCTGCAAGCACTGTTTTCTATCCCTTTAATCATCTGGACGCTGTCATCTCTGAATAAGTATGGAGAGATGAGCGTGAAGCACAGAAATGATACTCTGGTTACTTAAAAATCATTACACCAGGGTGAAGTATTGGCTGCACTTTCTCTGATTCTGTGAAAAGGATAAACAGTAGAGATTATTTTTTTCTTTCAAATGTGTTTTTCTTTAAACGTTCTTTAGGGAAACAAAGCTGCTGTATTTCATGAAGTGGTATGTGGGTACTTCTTATTCTCCTTACTGCATTTCTTAATCCAGCTCCATCAATTTTATGGTTTGTGGAAATTCTCTATAAATTACTGTTGTTAGTGACCTCACTTTCATTCTTAGTTTTTAGGGTCATGTGGATTTTTGAAATTGCCAATGTTTTCTGAAATATTTATTACAAAGTTGGAATAAGTTGTGTAAGGGTTACTATTAGGAGACAATTTAATTCCACTTTTAAAAACAACAACCTGCTTGTTGAGGAAACAGGAATAGATGAGTAAGAAGAATCTAGGAAAACTTTTGAATGTTGTTATTGCTGACCTCTTTATAAATGTGTATGTGTGTGTCATGTGTGTGTGTATGTGTGTGTGTGTGTGTGTAGTTATTTTAGACAAGACTGTAAATTTCTGGCTTAGTTTCTTTATTTAAAAATTAGGGAAAATATATAATAGTTATAAATTACTTTGTACATATTTAATTTCATGGCAACATAAAATTAAGTCAATGTACTGATAATTGAGACATTTTGTATTATAATAAATTTACAAAGAAGCTAACGCTTTGTTAAAATTTCTAGTCTAATCCAATTTAAGTTCTTCTTTCAATGTGCATTGATTTTCAGTTTTTCTTTTTAACAAACTTCAACTTATAAGTATTGATGCTTCTATTTTTGGTGAAGGCATTTTCGCTTATAGAAAATTTTGCAATCAGCAGCATTGATTGAAAATAGTGTGTTTGTGGTGAAGCATTTTTCTACCATAGGTAGCTGACACTGATGGATCTTTTTCAATCCCTAGTTCATTGAAATGAGAGTACCCTAGGTTAGCTACAATTTTCTAGACTTAAAAGAGAACAGAAAGACCAAAACCTTGTGATTTTGAAGTATATTTATGGGAATATAAGTTTTATTAATTCGATGAGCATCCTCTCTTTTACCTGGCCCTATTGTAAAGTATGAATGATAAACACTCTGGACAATGACTCATTCTCCATCTTGGAGGTCATCTGGACCTCTTCTTTCAGTCGCTCCAGAACTTTATACAGAAAGAAAGTTATGAAACTTGTATCTTTTAACTTTGAAGATATAGTATGCTTGTGATTCAACTCTGTTTAACATTTCAAACCTAGTCATTTTACATAGAGTATTTCATTTAAGTCTCATCACAGTCTCTGAAAGGTAGGTTTTGCTCTATTTACTTTATAGATAAGTAAAGACTGAGGTAGGGTACATAAATTATCCTACATCATATACATCGTTAGTGGCAGAGCTGAGTTCATCTCAATTTTTCTGACTTTAAAGTTCATGCTCATTAATATCATGTTAAGTGCATCGGTTAGGATTGATCTTCTGTATGTGACAGAAACTTGACTACAGTTACATAACCAGATAGGGCTTTATTCATTGCACATGACTAGGAGTGCCGTACTGATGCAGGTGCTTAAGGAAATCCTCAAACTCCAAACTTCTCTAGCTTCCTTTTCTGTCATCCCTAGCATGTGATGTTCATCATCATTGTTGCAAAAAGGCTATTCTGCCTTCTGGTATCATGTATGTATTCAAAGCAGGAGGAAGGGGGTAAGCAAAAGAGAGAAAAAAAAACAACCTGTTATCTACATTTATTTATTTTTTCTTAACCAGAAAAATAATAGCTTTTCTGGAAGCTTTAATAGTATGTTTTCATTTATATCTCATTAACCAAATCTACATTGTATAGCTACTCTAAGCTTCAAGGTGTGGGAAGTCAATTTTAAATCAAATTTATTGAGATATTCTTTAGACACAATAAAATTTCTGCATTTTACATGCACACATCTATGACCTTGGACAAATATATACACTCATGTAACTGCTACTCTAATCAAGATTCAGAACATTCCATCTTGAGGAGATAAATTTAACTGAGCATTTTTCCATCTTGGACAAAATTTAGGTTCCTAGAAAGGAAGAACAAGACAGATGATATTAAGGAGGGCAATAGGTAGCACCTGCCACACTAAGGTTGAAAACTGAGGTACTTAAATAAGGGTTTGGAAAAGCAGAATTGCAAAACAGGAAATACCCTAGGTGGGAGAAGACTTGAGTTACAGTTAAGCTAGCTTAAAAAGTGAACTTGGACAAGCCTCTGAAGCCTATTTAATGTCTTAATTTCCATATATATGTGTGTGTGTGTGTGTGTGTGTGTGTATGTGTGTGTATGTGTATATATAGATACCCTTAGGTTTTGAAAGGTCTTAAATGTGTCCAAAATCATTGTTCAAATCAAATGAAATAATTTATGTGAAAGCACATTGAGATCTGTCAAGCCTTATTCAAATATAAAGAATTGTCTTTAATTTCCATTATCAGAGGTGTTTCCTTTTGAAAGTGATGATGAACCTGAACTTATTGGCCTGAACTATCACAGTTGTGAAATTCAAATATTCTTGTAAAATATACTAACTTTTAAATTTATTAGTGGCCTATAAATCAAGACAATAAACAGCTATATACAGAAGTAATTTTATAATACATTTGCATTCTTTTCAGTTCTCCTTCACACTGTGTCTCTTTCAATTGGGTAAAATAGCACTAAATATATAAATTTCTGAAAACTTCAAAGTATATATCCATTTATGGCTAGCAAATTCTTATGTGACTTCCCAGTTATAATATTTTGAAAAATATTACTTAACAGTCTTTGATTCATGTCAAATGCAAATTTGATTTCGAGAAACTGTATTTTTTGCAAAATCAAATAAATAATGCTGAACTCTTGGAGTATTTAGGACGGTCATTTCTTCTATTTGTTCTCAATTTTGAGAAGGAAGCACCCTCTTGAAATTCATTCCATGGAATCAGTTACAAAAAGTTAAAAATCAAAACCTATTGTAAGATTTTGAGGGCGCTCTGTAGACTCAGAGCCCGTGATTGCTTGTCATTCAGGACCTATGAAGAAATGTGATCATTTGTGGTATTTATTACTCTCAGAGCTTTGTCAGAGCACTACTCAGAAGTCAAACATCTTGCCAAAATGTGGCTCTTTTTTGTAGACTTTTACCATGATCAGTGCCAATCGATATCAATATTTATTGAAAATAAAGGTATTTGGTAATCTTGACATTCATTTCCTCTGGCTTATTACTTTTTTAATTAAAAAATTAATTATTATTATTTTCCATTAAAATATTTGTTCCTTTTTTCATAAAATTTCCAGGTTGGATTCAGTGCTGGCTTTGTTGATCCTGGGGGAGGCTGCCAAATTAAACATGGCCTGCTTGAGAGCTTTAATGGACCTAGTGAGAGATTTTCTTTCAAGCATTGTGTCTGTTCAGAATCAGGTGACAACATTGCTAGTTTTGATGTGAAAAGAGACTTGAATAGGAACATATTTTATTTTTGCCACTACTTAAATTATATATCATTTTAGAGCATGTAATATATATAACTTTGTAACAATAATTTTAATTAAATATAAATAAACATTTACCATTTATCATAAACAAGTTTTATTGTCCTTATATAATATTACATAATGGGGCAAGATAATATATTTGGTCATTTCTCTATTGTTGAATATTAAGTTTGTTTCTAATTGTTCATAGTTAATTACATGTAATGTTGAATGTTTATTCTCATACATAAAATATTTACATTTCTGTGTATTTATCTAGAAAAAATTAATAAAATTACTGAGTGAAAGACTACAGACTTTCTTTTAAAGTTTTGGGAAAAGATGTCCAAATTTCTATCCAGAAGATATAACTTTCTTACATTTCTATAAAAAAAATATAGGAAGGTGCCACACACCAGAATTGAGCTTTATATAAAAAAGATTCTTTTCTAACATAATGTGAAAAATAGTATCTCATTGAATTAATTTTCATTCCATTGACTATTAAGGAAATTGAAAAGTTGTTCTTTCTATACTTATTGCCTATTTATATTTTTTGTTCTCTGAACTGTGTTTTATACAATCTACCCATGTTTTTGATGAATACACTTGGAAATGTTAGTTTGTTATGATCTTTTAACAACTCCATAAAATTTGAAGATACTTATTTTAAGTACACTATATAGTACTTAATTATGACAGAAGATATTTTGATTATCTAATACATATTTTCTCATTTCAGGAGGAAAGCTGCAAAGTAGATGACTTTTCCTGGGCCTGGAATGTGGTCTATCTATACACAACAATTCTTGCAGAAATTTGCTTGTATGCGGCCACTTCTGATTTACGAAAAACTGCTTTTGTTGGTTTCTGTGACTGTGAAAGTTCACGAAAAAATATTTTACCCATGGACAAATCAGAAAAACAGCCAGAATTACGGGAAACAAGTATTTTAAGTCTTTTGAAATATTTCTCTTCAAAAATGTCAGATAATTGTAAGTAAATTTTTTTTTCACCTTGATGAGGAATATTTTTTAAGTGTCCCTTGTCTGCATATAGTAATAAGCTTTTTACAAAAAGTTAACATTTAGAAGTGGGAAATAATTTTAAATTTCTAAAAATTTAAGAAAAATGTTTTATAGCATGGAACTTTTTATTAATGATTTTAAAGCAACCAAAATAAAAACTAAATTCAGTTGATTTACGATGCAAGTTATGTTTCTTGAAAACCAAAGATGGCCTTAGGAAACCTTATGTAGTATATATAAAGTTTATTTCCTCTTTATTTTTATATCTTTTCCCATAAGAATTTCTCTTTTCTATCCTCAATTTTCTGTAGGCATTTACTGTTTTCTCTTGTTCTTTTCCTGCTCAGAGGATTTCTCAACAACCACTCACTCAACTATTATAATACAGTCTTCACACCTGACATCTTACACTCCTGAAATAGTGCTGGTCTTATGCCTCAAGACTAAAGGTCATTTTGTTCCTGTGTGTATGGGAGCTAATAGAATAAAATAATTTTATTTTTCCAAGAGTGCTATGGGGGCAATATTAATTCAAATGAGTCGTTTTCAGTGTAATAGAACTTTCTTCATAGGTTTATTGTGAAAATATTGTGGTCTATATGTACTTATAATCTATTGTGTATGTGAATCTCATTTCCATTAAATTCTGAGGTAATGCAGACTAGAGAATTATGTCTAAATTGTATTTGTGCTAACCTAACATGTAGCATAGTAGCACATAATAGGTGGGCAATTAATGATAGTGGATTTATTATGTAATAAATAAATCATCAGATTTCAAATATCATTGTAAGATTTGACAGTACTGAAGGAGACAAGATACTGTCTTTTGTCAGAACCATAGTTCATTGATATGAAGTAAATTTTGCTTGAATATAATTTTAAATAGTAAGGCTTTAATAGAAGATATGAATTTCATTCTCTAAAACTTGCTCACTCTTTTTAAATTACTTTCGATATACTTTCGGTTTAACCAATAATTTGGAAACTATCACTTCTGAGTGTAATTTGCTTGACAGTTTCCCACTCTTCAAGATTATTTTTGTTGGTGCCAATTTTAAACACATCTTTATTCTTCAGTACACAAATGGTATTTTTTCTATGTTTGCAGTATTGCTAAAGTGAAGAGATAGATATTCATTTCTTTTGCTGTTCACCCTTTCAATTATTCAGTATAGTCATAAATCTTCCTTTATAGCAGCTCAACACATGATTTTTAAAATGCTACTAAACAGACTCATCTGCAGTTTTAGGCCTTCAACTCTTGTCTACCTGTGTAAATTAGTTCTTTTTGGCTTCTTTCACTGATCTTCTCATGGTGGGTTCAAAACAGGTCCTCCCTGGAGAGAAACTTTACTTTCAGAAGCCTCCTGGCCTTCCTTTGGCCATGACTCCCTGCCCTCTGGCATAAACTCATGATGATGGATTTGCATCTTTCTGCAGACACACATTTTTTTCCTCTTCAGAAGTCTGATATTTTTTCTACCTAGTTGATAATTTTATTGAATCCATTTGCTCATTGTTGATCCTTTCTTTTGAAGTTTCTTTCTTCCCCCGAAGACTTTATTTTGATGGCACAAAATTCAGGTAAGTTCTTGGAAGAGATTTTATCCTTCTGCTTATCATCTACCCCTTAACAATGCTCAATTTTCTGGACAACACACCCAAAATCTTCCTAGCTCAAATAATGTTTTCTTTCATTATTTCTTTCATTTCATTTTCTTTCATCAACAATAGAACTATTGAGAATTCTGTTGGCTTTTATGTAAGCATTTTGCCTTCTGAACAATGCCACACATTGTAGAGAGCTATCAAACTTGTCAAGGATATGTTATCCTTGGTCATTGTTTTCTCATCTTTATAAATCTTGATAAGAACATTTGTTTTTGTATAGTATGAATCCAATACAAAAGGAAAAGTAGGGCATCCGAGAACAGCAAATTCTAATTATTTTTTATGTGTCCCAAGATGAGATAGACACCTAGATACTTACATGGTGAGCAATAGTCTCATTAAAGTTGGTACTTTCATATAATCATTTGTCATTGAATAAACCCTTTAGCAGTTTCTGTATCTCTTTGTACCAACCACCAGACAATGTTATGGATCAAAGAGCCATCTCTACAGATCACTTGCTATCAGCATTTTATTCTTTAAATGGCATGGTGATAAAGAAGTGGAAGGCAATCCCTAAAAAACTAGATTCTAGAAGGAAATGTCCTTTGTACATTTACAAGTGATGCAGAAACAATGGATGGTTTTGCATTCACTGATGTCCTTCTATGTTTGCGCTTGAACAAAGCAATGAAATGATTAATCATTATTTGGTCAATGTTTTCTAAACACAGTGGGCAAGTAGATGTTTGTAGCTGAGGAATGCTTTTAAAGATTTGATTTGCAATAAAGAGGACAGGCATTTCAAAAGCGCCTCTTCCACAGTCAAAAGTCAATACATTTTATATGACATCAAACTTCTTGCATTAATATAAGCCATAAATAATAGCAATGGCATTTGTCTCACTGATGATTCCATGTATTTTGAAATCCTTAATTCTTACAAAATATTTGTAGTTTGTTGTGGAAAATGATTTAAATAAGTTAATAATCTACTAATAGTTTGGTTGAAGACATTTTAAGGATGTGTTCTGCAATTTTCTTCATCACCATCGGAGCCAGAGAGTATACCACCTCTGGACATAAACTCTTGCTCTTGTCTTCCTCATGTTTCTTCTACTGAATCTCGGGCTTCCTGTATCAGTCATTGTTATGAAAAGTCATCAATTGGCAAATGCATCGTCAAATATTTCATCAGTCAGATTAAAAAACTATACTGATGTGGTTCATTATAACTTGATCCTTTATAGCATCACTGAATAATTTTTTCACGTAGAGAATTTTTTCTGTATGCATGATCATTGATAATGAAGTCCAGTTCTGCAAGACCACAGAAAATAGAGGGTTCCAAAAGCAGTACCGTCTGTGCAGGCCTTTTCAGTATGATTACTGGAAAACATGGATTTGTTTTTCTGGAAAGTGATATAAAAAACCTGGGCTTCTGCTTTATTTAATTTAAAATTATTTTTTTCCTCATAATTTTACCCTTTAAGTCAGTTGTTTGTTTACAGTGAAAAAAATCAGCTCTGGAATCACATTAACTTGTACTGTATTTCGTTTTGTCACTTATATCTCAGAATCCTAGATCAAAGCATTTAATCTTTCTAAACCTTACTTTCTTTGCCTGATAATTATGATAAGAATGCTATGCATATCAAAGGAATTTTTGTGAGAAAAAACTGTGAAAACATACAAACATTTGGCATATTACCTTTTGCATAAAGTCCAATAAATGTTAATAGATGTTATGGTGTTAATATAGTTATTAATGTTGTTATAATAATGAGAAATCATCAATGAGGAAGGATTTCTTTTTCTAATGTTTATTCATACATACACCATGTATCCTGAAGGCCTTTATTTTATTTATATATAAAGCTGTAAATGACAGTAAAAAACATTTAAAAATTGTATTAATAACCTTTTAGTGAAGGGATTAAATAAAATTGACATGGATCATTTTTATGTAAAGCCTTCATTGTAAAGAAACAATTTAAATCATAGTTTTTTGAAGGCATTATTATAGGAAACTAAATTATGACTTCCACAAAGATAATTTACTATTGATCTTATCTTATATAGGAGAGCAGAACTTGAAGAATCTAGAGGAACGGATGGCTACTTAGCGTGGCCCTTTTCCACTCTAAGATTTGTACCAGACAAGCTTTCATAGAGTCAGATGTCTATTAATTCAAGAGTTGCATCTCGGGGCAGTGACTGAAGTGCAGAGTTTTGGTATTTTAAAAATTGAATAGAAACTTCTATGTGTTCTTACAAATACCACCTATACATTTAACACTTGATTGAAATTCAAAGTCTGACTTTTATTACTGCTTTTATGGAGGGCCATCCTACCTGCCTCTCAATGCAGCTGAGCTGCAGGAAGATTTGAATATGTTCAAGTGCCTGAATGAATCCTTATTTGAAATACAAATTTTTGCAGATAGTCCCTAGAATAGGTTATTTTGAATGGGAAAAATATGAGGGAAGGGAAGGTGATAAAAATTAATTTATTTAAGCACACAGAATTTTTGCTTGATCCCTGTTGAGATTCTGATTTTGAGAAACATTTTTGCCTTTATGGGTCATAAACGATAATATTAGTTAACTTGTATTTATTTAATTTATTTATTTATTGAGCTCTTATCACGTGCCAGGCACTGTTCTAGACACTAACATTCATCACTTAATTCATTAATCATTACAACAAAATTACAAGCTAGACACTCATATTTTCCCCATGTTCTAGAAGAGAAAACTGAGGCACTAAAAGTTTATTTGTTCAAGGAAATATAATTAGTGAATGGTACATTTGAGACTTAATGCAGGCATTCTGATTTCAGAGACTGTGCTGGTAACTACCTCTTTATACTGAGTTAACTAGGTTAGTTGATCCATTCAATAAAATTTTTAAAAAGTTGTTCATCTCATGTTGAATAATGTGAAAATGATGACATTGAGAAATTCTCTCAGAGAGTCATTATCCAACAGCACTGTTTGTAAAAGCATTACCGCAGGCTCTGTATTATGTGTGGTCCTTATTTTCAATGTCAGTTCCTGGACCTTGTTCTAGAATTTTGCATCAGACATTCTAAAAGATGAAATCCAGTAATCTGTGTCATTAAAATACTTTCCACATTATAGTTTGAGAAAATCTTGCCTTTAAGTTTAGCTGTTAAACATGGTGGTAAAATGTTGTTCTCATCATAGAGGAAAATGTTTCTTTTAATTGTTGTTATAGATCTGTAAGCATTCAGTTAGTATTTGTATCTGATGCTTTATATATAACTTTACAAATATGGAAGCATATCTTTGTGCGGTATCCTTTAAATTTGAAATGCCATCTTCCTATGTTCTACTTTGGTTTCACAGTGATAAATGATAGATTTTTAAAGAAGCCATAATTATCTGAAGTCTTTGTTGTGAGAATAAAACTTGGAAATGGAGTATTCTGTGGAGAACTAACAGACATAGATTCAGTGTGTCTTGTATAAGCAAATGAAATGTTTAGGAATAGATAATGAATGATAGAACCGAAAATATATTAGAGTAGTAAAAATCTTCTCTATCATGTAGTATAGTAATCCTCTAATCCAAAAATCTCTTCTAGACCATTTGCAAATAGTGAACAGTTAGATTCTGCTTAAAAGTCAACACAGAAGTGGACTCTCCATCTTGCAAAACAGGACACTTCACTTTTGGACTCTGTGAAAGAATCTTCCTTATATACAATTAAAATTTTCTTTTGATATCTTCCAAATTTTGGCTTATGTTTTGTCCCCTCGTGGCGATCAACAAAAGCCTCTTCCTTTTGCCACGTTGCAAGCCCTTCAAATATGTGAAGATACCACACTGGTTTTCCTTACCCCTTCTCCATCCTGCCGTCACCCCTATCTTTGCCTACTGCCTGGTTTCTGTGTTAATTTTTTAGAGTACATGAAAAACATACTTTCAGTATGGTTCATAATTAACTTCTTAAGTGGAACCTGAGTACTTTTCCTTTTGGTGTTGTCTCTGAATGGGAAAAGTAAATACAGCACTCTTCCTTTCATTTGTTTGTGGAGAATGATTTTCTGAAACTGGTTCTCCAATGATAGTAGTGAATGAAATATATGTCACAGTTGTAAAATAACTTTGTATGCTTCATTTTGATTCATTTTAACTTAGGAAAAAACATTAGTACAGAGCAATAACTCCTTTTTAAAAAGCAAAAGAAAGTTAATTGGAATATTGGAACCGGTTGAAACTTTTAATGATACTCTATTAAATCTTCAATATACTGCTTACTTTGATGAAGGTTATTCAGGAAAAGTATTCAGTAATAAGGTTGTGGTTTTTATACATAGAATATATTTAACTATCTTAAAAATATATATACATGTTTAGCAATAGGATTGGGGCAATTTTAATAGTTCATGATTCTGTGTGCTGACAAATCTAAAAGTATAGTACTGATGATTATTTTATATACATATACAGAATTTAGCCAAATTAATCTGTTTTAGATTTTTAAAATAGCTTTATTGAGGTATAATTGACATATAATAAACTGTACATGTTTAAACTATACATATTTATATATATATAGACACCCATGGAACAATCACCATAATAAAGATAATGGGTACAAAAGCCCAGACTTCACCACTATACGATCTACACATATACAGAAATTCAACTTATACTTCCTAATTCTGTTAAAATTTTTAAAAAAGGAAAAATTATAAATGAAAATATATATCATCAAAAGTTTACAAATTTCCCTTTGCAGCCCCTCTCTTCCATCATTCTTTACCACTTACCTCACTCTGTCCGCTTTGTCCCCAGGTAATCACTGATGTTTCTGTCACATTTGTTTATATTTCCAGAATTTTAAATAAATGGAGTAATTTACCTAAGTGAGTCTTGGCCTGGCTCCTTTCACTTAGCGTAATTATTTTGAGATTCTATCAATGTTATAGTGTGTTTCAATAATTCATTTTTTTTGCTCTGTAGTATTCTACCATATAGATATGCCATAGTTTGTTTATCCACTCACTTTTTGGTGGACATTTGGGCTGTTTTCTGATTTTGGCAATTACGAATAAAGCTATTATGAACATTTGTACACAAGTCTTTGCCCATATGGGCATAGACTTTATTTCTATTAGATAAATACCTAGGAGTAGAATATGGTGGATCATATGGTGAGTGTGTCTAACATTTTAACAAAGTGCAAAACTGTTTCCAAGGTATTTGTAGAATTTTACATTTCAAGGAGAGGTATATAGGAGATCCTATTCCTCTACATCCTCACCAAAACTTGATATGGTAATTCTTTTTAATTTAATTCATTGTAATAGGTATGTCATGGTTTCTAGTTGTGGATTTAATTTTTATTTCTCTAATCACTAATGGTGTTGGTTATCTTTTCATGTGCTTGTTTTGCATCTGCATATTTTCTTTGATGAAAATTTTAAATAATAAAAAATTTGTATATTTACTCATGTAGCTGCTATTTCTGGTGATATTTATTCTTTAATGTAGGTTCACATTCCCATCTGTCTCATTTGTCTTCTCCTTTAACATGTCTTATGAGGTGATTCTGCTAGTGATGAATACTTTCAGCTTTGTATATCTTAAAAAGTATTTCACCTTTGTTTTTGAAGGATATTTTTGTTTGGTTTAGAATCCTTAGTTGACAGATATTATGTGTGGTTTTGTTTTTGTTTGTTTGTTTGTTTTCCCTTTCAGTACCATAACAATGCTGTTCTATGTTCTATTTTCTTCTTACTTACATTGTTTCCAGCTCATCTAGCATCGTCCTTATCCTTGGTTTTATGTAACTTCTCTTTTTAATTTGGCTGCTTTTAAGATCTTCTTTTTATTAGGGTTTTGGGCAATTTGATTATGATACACTTTATTGTAGTTTTCTTCATGTTTCATTCGTGTGCTTGGGACTTACTGAGCTTCTTATATCATGTAGTAGATGTTCCAGAAGAAATTTGTTATGTAACCTATAGAGTAGAAAGATCAAAGTGATATGTAGCTTTTCAGATATAGAAAGATGAATATTACAGAACTCAAAAACCGGCTTTTCAGATTCGTCTTTACCAATCAAGAATTTTATGCTTTATAGAGATAGAAAACCTGGCCCCAAATGGCTTAAGCTAAATGATATTTATTGCCTCATATAACTGAATAGTCTTTTGCCAGGGCTGAATTCATGCACAGCTGAATTTGGAGTTCAGGTATTGATACTATTACTTTGTTTTTCTCCACTCTCAGCTCTTCCCTGGCTTTAGTGGGTTTCCTCTTAGATCAATGATCTGACAACATGCCACTAGCCATCTTTGGCCTGTGCATCCTTTTAAATTCAAGTTTAATGATAATCACAACTCATCGGTTTATTGAGTTATTTGCTTACCCTTGAAACATAGCCATGAAAATGTGACACATTGCCTTGTTTGGGCATAGATCTCATGAAACCCCTGAAAAATTGGGGCAAGATTTGCTTTTCTTAAGCCACATGAGCTGTAAGTGAGTAAATTTGTGGTAAATGGTAATAAATTTGTGAGAAGTAGGGTGAAGCCCTCATCCCTGCAGTGATCCAGAAGATTATCTTCATTGTTGACAGTGACTGTGTGAGGACTGGGATCACCGGAGTCTCCATACGGCATTTTGTTCTTATTAACACGAAGGATATCTTTAATTTCATCTTAAAAATGATTTGATTATTTTTTCTTGTTTGTTATAATCCTTTCTATGACATGTAACACATTCCAACTTCAATGATATTTTGGGTCACTTCCTTCATCTCACTCTTACTTCAAAATTTAGACCTAGTATTTATTCACCTCACTCATCCATCCTTCGAATGCCTTAATGACTGACACGTCTAATGGTAGAAATTTGCCGGTTAGTTTGGTGGGTATTTAATACTTAATTTCTATTCTTTGATATTAGTTTTCTTTTTTAATAGACCAATGCTTAGATAGTACTTGTTTCATCATTAATTTCATTCCTTCCTCATCCATCTAAGTTTTGCATTAGAATGGGACAAACATATCACACACATCAGAATGTAAATGATTTATAGTTTTATTATCTTGCTCAGTGAGGGACAAGGAGACTGTTTTAGTCACCTGTAGTTGTCATTAAGATTCTGTTTCTTTACATCTTTCTACTCTGATGTCTCAGGATGTTGGATTTTTATTCCTACGCTTATTGTCTCAGTATTAAAAGATGGCTTTGGGATCCAGACTTCACAGACTGACACAGTGTTGCAAAGCAGGAAGAAAGAGAAAGAGATACTGGCTCTCTTCTAGAGTCCATCACTCTTATCATAAAATAACAGATTTCCCAGAAGCAACTCAGATGACTGTCCCTTGTGTAAAATTGACAGGACTGGACACACTAGTCACCACTAGCTACAAGGAAGCCTGGAAAAATAAATGTCTGGTGAAGAGGGATGCATTTGTAATGACCCATGAGAATTCATTTTCAGGATCTGAGTACAAAACAGGATTCTATTTTCAAGAAAGGAATAGGTTATGGCTGGTGGGTAGGCAACTAAGTATAGTTAATGACTTTATTTTAGCAATTAGAAAAATGTCAGGGTTGTTCAATTAGCACTACATACTAACACAACTTAGTGATATATTTTGTCTCTCACAAGTTTTAATATCACGGCATTAACAGATTTGGAGCTTACCATCGTATTTGATAACATATCAAATGTCAGAGGGGCTTTGTGTACACTGGATACTTATCAAACTCCAACATTAGTTTGTTTCATAGAATTAATCAAATACCTGTAAAGTATGTTATTTTATTTTCATATTCACCTGGTATCATTTGTGCTATTTTTGTTTTAATCTGAATTTATAGTGTTTATATACACACATACATACACACACACACACACACACACACGCATGTTTATATATATTTTAATAGATATAAAATTGGTGAATTGTCATTTTTTTGGATACTGAATTATTTTAGTTATATTCATCTAATACTATTTTATCAATTTCTTTGTTTATAACTTTATAATTTTCCCACTGAGATTGTATTGCTCTTTTATTTCCTTCAAGTTCTTATTTTCTTGGTTGGTTTTGAAATAAAATAACATTCAGCAGAACAATTACTGTGTTCTTTTTTGAGAATGTTATAACATTAGAGTTGATCCTAATGCATCTGAGCCTTGGGCTATACCAACGATTAAAAAAAAAGATAAATTTAAATTTAAAAATTTATGAGAAATAACATAAATTCTACCACTGATTAGCTATGTGGTTTATGGCTTATTGTAAAAAGTCTACCAATAGGATGTGAAAGTCTGTCCTTGCTGTGCTGCTTTGTGTTACTGTGCTCTGTCTTTTAGGAAAACGTTGCTAAGCAGCACTGGTCTTTGGTTCTCTGTGTCCTATTCACATTAAGAATATTTTGGATGTAAAAAAAATCTTGGGATACATTTGTGTGTGTAATTGTGGTGTTTGTACATGTTTGTATGTGTGTGCATATGCGTGTGAGGGTGTGTCTGTAAATATACTGCCTATTTCAATATTACATAAATGCAACACTTTAAACCAACCGGGGAAAGAATAAATTGTGAATAGTATTTTGATAATCAATTATCCACTTAACTTTTTAAAGTTATGTAAGTATCACACACCATTATCACATATAAGTTTAAAAATTTCCTTATGAATTAAAACCTCTAAAATAACTAGAAGAAAATAGCACAATACCTGTCCAACCTTCAAGCAAGAAAGAGTTTCATTAATAAAACAGAAAAATCACAAATCATAGAAGATGTGATTGGAAAATTTATACAATATTTGAGAAGAAAAAATGATAACAAGTTAAAATAAAGTGAAATTTGGGAAGCACATATGCATATTATAAAATAAAGGTAATAATAAAATAGTAAAAGAAATATCATTTGTCATTACTCTTGCCATCCTTACCTTTCAATATAGTTTCTAAACTTGCTAGATGGCCATAAATGGACCAAGAGTAAATCCTAATTTGAGCTTTATCTCTTTCTCTCTGCTACCCACCTTCCCTGTGATGAGGCTGTGTGCCACAAGTTGACCTGTAAGTCAATTGGAACATCAAACATGTTTTCCCACACCTACAAACTTCTCTGAGAAAATGTATGCAGTGTCCAGTTTGAGATGAGTTGGTGGACTCTCTGGGCAGGATACTTTACTCTTTCTTGTTCATAGTAGTACTTCAAGGTGAGGGTGAGAAAAGCCTGGAACTAGACATGTCAGGAAAATTACCCTGAGCCTGGGACCTCGGAGACAGCAGAATTCTGGGGGAGGAACTGCTGCAGGCACTCTTCCCTTCCTTCTGCTTGCTGCAGGATGGAGTTGCCACCCAGGGCCCTTGGAACTGCAGGAGAGGCAGAGAAGAATAGTTTCAGTTCAGAATGTGTGAGAAGAGCTGAAAATTTTAAGCATGAGGTGAAGGAAAAAGAGTCGTCCCCATGGCCAAATATTCTGTCCACTTGTACTCCATTTTCTAAACCGTGAATAAGAGCTAAATTTTGTGGTGTAAGATTGCTTTATACCTAACAAGTATGTGGAAAGCTGATCATTTCCTTCCTTGTCAACACTGTTAACAGCAGTTAAAGCTTAACCTATGGGGTCTGTAGAAAATAGTTATTAATTGTAGAGGTGAGATCTCACCCTCTAAATTTACTTGAGGAACTTCAAAAAGCCCAAAATAACCATGATAAAGAGTTATTATTATTTTTGAGAGTTCAAAAATATTGTTACTCTTCTCAAGAAATTTTGCTGTCATTCCTATAAATGAATCTTAATCTAGCTCTATAGATGTTTAAACTAAAAGATTCCTACTGTCTCTTTCTGTTTATTCTCTGGGTTAGTTAGTACTATTCCTTTTGTTGGGATAGGCTAAACTAACACACTAGACTTTTTAATAAAAAGCCTTACTCCGTGTAAAGATTTTCACTTACTCAAAATAAAGTAGCTGAGAATTTTATGAGAATGTTGTTCACATTTTGGAAGCATAAACAATATCCCATTTGATCCAATAGTCTAAAATTTATCTGTAGCTGAACACTGAGGAAAAAGACCTATGAACTAAAAATAATGCAGTATTTCCAAAGTAGTTATGGTGTTAACGTACATTCCAATGTATCATCTTAAAAATCAATTTTTGTGATAATATATCTTAGCAGAGAAGAAAAATAAGATAGATTTAGGCTTCCTATGCAAATTAATTAAGACAGTGATGTATATTTATTAATGAAAATAACTCACTATGTACTTGTAAATTCCCTTGTTATACCAGTTAGAATTATATTAAGATCTCCAGCATGTTTCAGAATGATTTTTTTTTTTGGTAATTTAATTTGGTCCCAGAATGAATACTAATACTCTAGTATCACTTTATTCTTCACTTCTTCCATCCATCAAGAGTAATCTGATGATATGTTCACAGACAGCAAAATCACCAATTTAATCTAGTACATTAATCCTACAACTATAGGCACAATGTTGTACAGCATATCTCTAGAACTTATTCATCTTGTATAAGTGAACTTTTATACCTATTGATTGACAACTCCCTCATTTCCTCTCACCCAAACCCTCGTAGCCACTATTCAGTTCTTTGCTTCTGTGAGCTTCGCTATTTTATATACCTCATCTGAGAATAATCATATAGCATATGCTTTTCTGTGACTGGCTTAATTCACCTAGCATAATGTCCTCAAAGTTCATCCATGTTTTCACATATTACAGGATTTCCTTCTTTTTTAAAGGGTGAACATATTCTATTTTGTGTGTATGCTATGTTTTCTTTATCCATTCATCTGTTAACAGACCTTTAGTTTGTTTCCATATCTTGGCTATTATGAACAGTCCTGCAATGGACATGAGAATGCTAATATCTCTTTGAGAGCCTGATTTTTTTTTTCCTTTGGGTATACACCCAGAAGTGGTATAGCTGAATCATATGGCAGTTCTATTTATAATTTTTTGAGGAAACTCCATACTGCTTTCCATAGCACCTGCCCCATTTTGCATTCCCACCAACATACCACAAAGATTTCAAATTTCTTCACGTCACCAACACTTGTTGCCTTTTTAAAAAACAATAGCCATCCTAACATGTGTGAAGTGATACCTCATTGCGGTTTTTTTTTTTTTTTTTTTTGAGACAGAGTCTGACTCTGTTACTGGGGCTAGAGTGCCATGGCTTCAGCCTAGCCCACAGCAACCTCAAACTCCTGGGCTCAAGCGATCCTTCTGCCTCAGCCTCCCAAGTAGCTAAGACTACAGGCTAGAGAAAATGAGAAAATGTATGCAGTGTCCAGTTTGAGATGAGTTGGTGGACTCTCTGGGCAGGATACTTTACTCTTTCTTGTTCACAGTAGTACTTCAAGGTGAGGGTGAGAAAAGCCTCCATGTGCCACCATGCCCGGCTAATTTTATATATATATATATATATATATATATATATATATATATATATATATATTTAATTGTCCAGATCGTTTCTTTCTATTTTTTAGTAGAGACGGGATCTTGCTCTTGCTCAGGCTGGTCTCGAACCTCATTGTGGTTTTAATTTGCATTTTCCTGATAAAATATTGTCTTCCAATCCATGAACACAGGATGTCTTTTATTTATTTGTGTCTGCCTAAATTTCTTTCATCAATGCTTTGTGGTTTTCAGTGTATAAGTCTTTAATTTCCTAGATTAAATTTATTCTTAAGTATTTTATTCTTTTTGGTGCTTTTGTAAATGTTATTGCTTTTCTAATTTCCTTTTTGTATAGTTTGTTAGTAGTGTATATAGAAACATAACTGATTTTTGTATGTTGATTTTGTATCCTGCAAATTTACTGAATTCATTTCTTTTCTTGTGGTTTCTTTGTCTAGCTTTCATATTAGAGTAATGCTGGCTTCATAAAATGAGTTTGAAAGTATTCTGTCTTTTACAATTTTTTTGGAAAAGTTTGAGAACAATTAACATTCATTCTTTTTTAAATGAGTGGTGGAATTTGCCAGTGAAGCCATCTGGTTCTGGGCTTTTCTTTATTGTAAGGCTTTTGATTACTGATTCAATTACTTTACTAGTTACAGGTCTATTCAGACTTTCTATTTATTCATAACTCAGTCTTCATAGGTTGTATGTTTCTAGAAATTTATCATTTTTCCAAGTTATCCAGTTGGCATATAATTCCTTATAGTACAGTAAGTCCTCACTTAATATCATTGATGGATTCTTGGAAACTTCAACTTTAAGTAAAACAGTGTATAACAAAACCAATTTTACCATAGGTAATTGATATAATTAAGATTTAAGTTCCTAGGACATATTTCTGGTCACAAAAATGTAACCAAACTTCTAAGTAAAGACCTAAAACACCTCTAATATTAAACATTGAAATAAATGTGGGCTACCCATACATTTAAGAAAGATTAGGCTGGGCGCGGTGGCTCACGCCTGTAATCCTAGCACTCTGGGAGGCTGAGGCGGGCAGATTGTTTGAGCTCAGGAGTTCGAGACCAGCCTGAGCAAAAGCGAGACCCCGTCTCTACCAAAAATAGAAAGAAATTAATTGGACAGCTAAAATATATATATAAAAAAAATTAACCGGCATGGAGCACCTCCTAC